>APFE031032818.1:4015-26031 GCA_000404065.3 Pinus taeda | reverse complement strand
TTTCAAAAAGGAGATTGGGCGCTACTATTTGATTCAAAGTTTAAATATTTCAAAGGGAAATTTCAAACTCATTGGCTTGGGCCATATGAGATTGATGAAGTCTTTAGTAATGGAGCAGTCCGAATCAAGACAATTGATGAATTCAAAACTCCTCTTATTGTCAATGGCCACCGCTTGAAGATCTATCATAAGCCACTCTCAAAAGAGGACTTTGTCAAAGTATTTCAAGAAAATTCTACAATGAGGCTAGTGGAGAAGAATCCTTCTCCTCCATCAGCCTAATCTTTGTTTCTTTCTGAATTGAAAATATATATATATATATGTGTGTGTGTGTGTGTGTGTGTGTGTGTGTGTGTGTATAAGCCTGAAAACCAATCTCAGATTGGTGGTCTTATATAGAAAATATGGGGTGAAAATCAGGGAAACCCGACACTCCATATTTTCCAAAAAAATCTCTCTCTTTCCATCATCATTCCATCTTCATTCCATTTCGCTTCACTCCATATTTTTCATTCCATTTCACTTCATTCCACTCCATTTTTCTTCCAGTTCATTCATTCCATCTCATTTCCACCAATAAAGTCCCTCTCAAGACTATTCCATTCAGATAAGTTTGTTCTAATAATCTTTGTGCAGGCAGAAGAGTGTTGTTGCAGATTCCGCAGCTCATACCAAGTTTCCGCAGCCAATACACTTTGTCTCTGCAATCAAAGCAATTCTGTTTCAAAAAGAAAAAAAATTTACAGTCAGAGGTATCATCATCAAAGAGAAGCAAGGATACATAGCACCTACAAGGCCAGAAAGCAAACAAAAGTTAGCCACCATAATCAACAAAGAGATCAAATGCAAATGTATGAAGGCATGTTCCAAATTTTTAACCAACAGTTTAATGTCATTTATGCATGGTTTTCAAATCGTGGTAGGAGTCACTTAATGTAATGATTGACAAGATTATCCCACTCCTCGTCCATGATCACACTTAATCCACCTCATCACCCTCCTAACGGTCTCCTAATTGCTATTGATTTGAACTTGATACGAGCTGCCCTCCCATTAATTACTCGTACCTCAATGACGTATACCAGTGTACCACAGCTCTACATATGATCATTTCCGCAGCCAAGTGTATGTAGCCTCCCAATGCTTACAGATTTGATCGTTGCACCCGCATGCATAAACTCATTGCCGTATTGTTCTCTACCCTCATACCACCGTTTCCATTCTCGTTTTCATACACCACTCTCGTTTTCACTGTAAATCCCTCTTTGTTTTTCCTCACCTCACTGTTCAAAACCCCGATCACAAGTTCTGCACCACACTGTTTATTACATTACGGTTACTCTGTTACAACCGTAATTCCCCTGTTTTCCCGTAAGCATTCTCCTCTAGCGTCCATATTCCACTGTCAGAGCTTCAAGTAAAACTGAGAGCCGGAAATGGGGAAATTGTTAAGAGCAGAACCAGAGGGTTCGAAATTTTTAGAGGGTTACCCACAGATAAAAGAAGCACTGCAGAGAGACGAATGGTTGAATTTCATTCAGAAATTTAACGGGTACAATAAAGAGGTGACAAAGGCATTTGCCCAGTCATTTGATGGGAAAACCATGAGGTAGGAGACCTGCAGTTCACCATAACAGAGAGCACCTTGGCCACAGCAACCGATTTGCCTCAAAAAGGAGAACGCTGGTTCAAAAACAAAACAGTTGAAGATCAAGAGTGGAGAAATATGCTCAAGAATCCAGGTATGGATACCTCGATTTTCACTAAGGGAATCCATGTACATGTCATTAAAGAAGAATGGACTTCATTACTGTTGCTTGTTCAAAAAATTTTAACATGTGAAGGCCGTTTCGGTGTCATGTATGTATACCATGCAAGAATCATGATGCACTTTATGGATGACCATGCTATCAACCTACCTTATTTCTTGTTAGCTAGTCTAAAGAAGATGAGTGCCACTATTCAGAAACACGTGGGAAACATTGAACCCCACTTGCATCACCATGGACTCATTAAAATTTTAATTAAGGAGCAGTTGAAAACTAAAAATGATACATGGGAGAAGTTTCTAATTAGAAACCATTTTCAAGAGGTAGCTGAAGCCTCTAGCATCTCTCCTAGGATACCAAAGAGAAATAGGAGAGGAGGGAAAGAAATTACTGCCCAGGAAACTGTTGTAGAAATTGAAGAAACTGTCCAAAAGATTGCTGAAGAAACTGCTCAAGAAACTGCCCGAGAAGAAAGGAAAAAGGGAGACAGAACTAAAAGACAAAATGGGGATAAAGGGAAAGCCATTGTGCAAGAGTCATTTCCTTCACCTAAACCCTCAATTGAAGAATAATCTCAAACACTAGCTGATAGATTAGCACAACTTCAAGCCACTGCCCTCTTAAAGAGAAAACAGAAAGAGAAACATAGTGCCTAGCAAAAGAGCACTAATGTACAAGTGAGAAGAAGCAGTAGGTTGAAGGGAAAACTGAGTGTGACCAAAGGAAAACAGTCCTATTTTGTTGATTTGGGCACACCTGAAAAGACTCCAATTCAGTTAGATGTTGAGCTAAGTCCTCCACGAGAGGAAAGTCCCTTCCAGCAAGAAAGAGAAAGCAGTTTTCAGGAATTTGAATTTAGATCAAGACAAACACCTGACATAGACCCTGACCAGCAGACGGCATATGATTATTTGGAGACTTTAGAGCAATCTGTTGCCGGTCCAAGCACTATAGTACCTCATGATGAACAGGTCAAATCTTTAAAACAAGAGGTATTTGAGTTGGAAGTCTTGAACCGGCACATTAAGCAGGAGAATGAAGCATTTAAAGAACAAAGCAAGGTGGACAAAATTGTCCATGACAATACAATGCTTCACTTGGGTCTTTGGTAGAAAAAGAATAGGAAATTGAAGAGGAAATGCAAGAAATTGAGCAGGGCCTTGATTAACTTGAGGTTTAGGTGTTTGGTTATGAAACCAAGAACAAATTTGGTAGTAAGAAGAAAAAGGAGAAGGTTGGATGCCTTGGCAGAGGCATCTGAGCATATGAATTGAAAAATCATGACAAAGTTTTGGTTGCATGAGGACATGCAACACCTTCACAGTGGGGGTATGTTGAGCCTCAAAACTGCACTCACTTACCCATCCTCCCAACAGCCTTTTCCTACTCATTTCCTTCTTTTGTCATCATTTCCTTCATCAACTTGTTCAATTCATTGCATTATAGGACTTTTTAACATGATTTGCTAATTATGCTAATGATTGACTGTTGGTTTAGATTTTTGGTTCAAGTGCTACAATTCCGCAGCTGATACAGGGTTTCCGCAGCCGATCTCTGATTCCGCAGCCAATCCCAGATTCCGCAGCCATTTTCTTGTTTGCTATGATCCAGGTGTCCTCCAGAGGAAAGAGCCACATGGGAAAGTTTGTATGAATGTGTACATGGTGCGTGTGCTGTCAGCTCAGCCAAACTAGCCGTCTACATCCCTGGTCAACGTGGAGGTAACTCTGGTCAAACGGCAAGGTTGCAAATGGTGGCACGGCTCTGCGTGTTCAGGTGGAGCACGAAAGTCACAGCTGGCCTCTTCTTTAGCCACGAAGACTGCAGGGGACAAGAATCCAACAGCGGATTTATTAAACCATGATGACCGTTCCCTAAATCCGCGCACGGTGCTGCTGAACGTGTCTTTTTCCTAGCTGTTAGTTAGCTTAGTTTACACACAGAACAGTTGATGTTCTTGCTATAAATAAAGCGTTTCTACACACTGATTAGTGAGCTT
Source organism: Pinus taeda (assembly GCA_000404065.3). Taxonomy (NCBI): domain Eukaryota; kingdom Viridiplantae; phylum Streptophyta; class Pinopsida; order Pinales; family Pinaceae; genus Pinus; species Pinus taeda. The sequence goes on along the minus strand of APFE031032818.1, from coordinate 22,263 downwards.
TTGGAAGTTAATATTTTGCTGCTGTAAACTCTGTTTTAAAGACTCTTTTGTATAGCGTTTACGCTCTCCACTGTGTTTTATTATGTGTTGATTTAATTCCAAGAAGACAGTTCTGTTTCTACCTGCGTAGATGATCTTTTAATTGGTTGAAGTGGATGGAGGGCCCCTGTCAGCTCCAACCATTGTACAGTAGCTTTTAAATTTACTTTCCTGCATTCATTTTTCTTTAATTCACCATGTATATTACTGTACAGTTTTGAATTATGCTGCTTTATGTTTCTTTACTTTTCATGACTGATCAGTGTGTGTTTTTACAGCTTTGTTAGGAGCCCGGGACAGTGTGCTTTTCCTTCTTTTTAACACTAGTGGCATCTGAAGTTGTCTTATCTAAACTGCTGACTTTTGCTTTGATCTTCATTAGTTTCCTTGCTTAGTTAATTTCCTTGCTTAGTTTACTTTATCAAGTTTTTTCAAGTTGCTAATCTCTTGATGGTTCTTTTTATCATAATTCACTAACTTTTATGGGACCAAAATATCATTTAATTGCAGCTTGGTTTATTTAATTTTAGACTCATATTGCTAATTCACTCCTAACTCTTTTTCACATGATCAATTTAGCTAAAGGCAGAATGTTAAGGGAGAATTAAGTAGTGTGATTTGTCACTTAATTTTTTGCATTGTTTTAGATTCAATAGAGGAGTTAGAGTAGTGTTCTTGCTTTCAGCTGAGTTAATATAGATGTCATTTTCATTCTTATCAGCAGTAAAGGTATTGGACTAATGCCATTGGTCTTTTTGTTTGATGCTTTATTTTCATTCGAAGCTTTAATTCCATTTCAAGTTATTGTTCAAGTTTTCTCTTTAAAATTCAAAAAGCATTTAGAAATCGCCACATACACACACATTCACTCACTTGTTTATAACTTCATCACATCACATTAGGAAGACAAGTTAGAAATACACTAAAAATGACAAAAGGAACTAGGAAAGGCTGCTTAAGTATATATTGTACACTTCACTTCATCAGCTTACGAACCCCGGGTTGACAATTTATGATAGCAATTTAGACAACACTAAATTGACCAAACAATAATCTTCCATCTCATGATCAAACAATGTACAATACAGGCATGATGGATGCGTTGGATCCATACAATCACGAGCATAATGTCCTATCCCTCTGCAATTGTAGCATATCAGCTATCTGCGACCTCTTCTAGGTCCTCCTCCACCTCGGCCATGTCCACGCCCCTAAAAGACGATTCACGCCACTCCTACATTCGGGTCTAGTGGTCACATTTCGACTTGAACTCTATAGTTGGGAGTTCTATCCATCATTATCATGTAGCTTCTACAAGTGTGCTCATCATGTCCCACTGATCTACAAAAGTTATAGAACAATTTTTGTGAATTCTACATGTACTTCTGTAACAAATGGCAGTTTTCTGTAGTGTGTTTCCCTCCTATTTGGCAAATCATGCACCACAAAGCAAGTGTCGCACTAGGTGTTGCTTGTGCCTTTGGTCTTAACAAAATTGGTCCTCCTCCCATGAGGTAATTCGTGAACACTGGGCAATGGTCCTTATCATGACCCTAACCCTTGCATTTTACGCACCACACCTCTTCGTGCACTTATAGGTGAGTTGTCTTGTCCTGTTTCAGACTCTGCATCTCAGGGCATAAGTTTTTCAACTACACGTGGATCTGCTGAACTCCCAAGTTAGGATCCTGCATCGGGGTTTCATGCAGCCTCATCGTGATCTCTAAGGCCTCTTCCTGAGTCATTAACTTCTGCTATGATAGCGCGCTCCTCAAATGCGGTGTTAGCAATGCTACAAACCATTTGCGATGGTGTGCATCCTTCAGATTCATATTAGCTTCACAAATCATACACTTCACCCTCTGATCCAACTCCCAAGGAATTTCACTAGTAGCATTGTGATCTCTTTGAATCCAACAGTCGACTGCACCTTTGACTTTGGCCTACCAAATTCTCTATTTAGCACTACTTGAATATCCATGATTCCTGCATTTGGATTATCATTAGAATTATTAATATACCAGGTCACCGCGTATTCTTGAAGGGAACTAACCAGTGTCGCTTCCTTTATGTTGTCATATGTAGCTCCCTGTGCTTCCCATACAGCTCTTATCACAAACCAAAACTGGTCTGGATCCTCATTTCCTACTCCCTTGAACACATGCAACTTTATCATGCTTGACATATTGACTTTCGGTGGTGGCAGAGGTGGTATGGGCGAAGATGGAGGTGATGGTGGCGAAGCGGTGGCAGTGTGGGTGGGGGTGGTATGCACGGAATCCTCTACCTTATAAAATTGATTGCACTTCAAGGCGAGACCTTCATGAGCTCTTCCTCATCCCCTCACGGAGGTGAATCAAAGGGCTATTCTCTGGTCCCTTAATTCCTTCATTTCTGTAGGTTTTTTTGCTTCACATAGCTCTGAACATCAAGGAAATTGCATAACCCTCTTTTCACACAATAGCATTTTAATCCAAGTGTTTAGAGACTTTACGTACTTACCCCACAGTCCTTTGAGAAAACATCATTATGCCTTGCTATAGCTGACTAAAGTATCTACTGCGAACTCAGTAATGAATCCTCCTATAATATGATTGAGCGAGTGATCAACAATGCACGCAATCTTATCCTCTGATGCTTCCAATCTGCACACCAACTCTGGGGTCCACACAATAGGATTGTCGAGTTTCCACCTTCCTTGGCTATCTAATAGCTTCACAATCCACTTGTACAGCTTGGTAGGGAAATATGCGAAGAAGATTTCATGGATCTTTGTGTATAGGTAGCAGTCTAACCACTCTTCTTTTGTCAGTCATGGATTCCTGTTCTCCTACGGTGCAAACTCGTGAATTCTCCTGTCCAACAAACCTTCAATTTCCTTCTTAGTTGGATTCCAATGATACAACATTAGACATCTCTATGTAGATTCCAGTTCCAGCAACGGAACCAAACATATCACTACACTATTGGACCTTTCAACATCAGCCCATGGAGCGTGGACTGAAGTCTCACCTGAAGCAGTATGGGGGGATGTTGGAACCAAGTTTCCGCACCCTTGAGATGTTTGAGGGGTCGATTTAGTATAACTATGAATACCTTTGTGGAGGTCACTTCGCATACTTCCATAATCTGCGAGGCCTTTACGATCTATTATAATCGCCTTCGCACAACCCTCACCAGGGATTGAAGTGCTTTCGCACTGCAATGGCAGCAATCTGCGCTATTTCCCTAAGTTACACCATGGATCTTACTTATCTTCTTATAATTGTTAGTTAACTTCATGTAAACAAATAATTTAGCTTATATTCATTTAATCAACACAATCTTATAATTTCACACACCATATAAACAGTGAAATTCCAATTTATACCCAATACATTCAATGTACGTAACAGGAAAATGATACATAAAAATGATATGAAACTTCTCTTTATTACTTCTTCAACGGTTATAGACTTGACTCGCCATGCACACTCAGCTCCAAGGGTCTACACACTCAACTGCGGACTACTAGGCCTCTACGCACTTAGCTGCACAGCTTCTCCTACTCTACGACCCAATACTCAACTCTACACTTAGGTAAGACTCAATTCTCCATCTATTACTTTTTTCCTTTTTTTCTCTCTTCTTTACAACTTAGAGCCTCGCGCCATTTACACAATCCCATGGTCCGCGGACCATAGGTAGATCTCTAAATCCAATTTTACATTACAAAAATAAGGGCAGACAGCCCTATGACTCCTTTACAAGTTCGCGCTCCACGCCCACAAAACGTTGAGCCTTTACATCGGATTTAGTTAAAATTTGGGCTTTAAGCCGCAAAACTTCCCTTGTGGGATCCCGCACCCAACACATTTGAGCATTGAAATGGGTTATAAAGTTCTAACCTTTGGATGGTAACAATTTTCAAAGTATATCTAGTGCTTGACTTTGCAATGTCAAATTTAAATGTAAGCGAGCCAACTCAATTTGTTGTATTTACTATTTATTACATCCATGGGTGAAGTGTCTGTCAAGCCAGCCTGTAGGCATGGGAATATATTGACGAAGGGGGCTGATTTTTTAAAACATGAAATTTAAGGGGATTATTGGTGTGATCATAGATCTTATCAAGTTAACTTATTGATTTTGGAAGGTTATGTTGCTTCAATTACAATGTTCACATGGAAGAGATTTGAAGGTGTGCTAGTATTCCAATGGAAAAAATCTAGCGTTTGAAGCGCTTTGGAGGCTACACAAAGAATCATAAATCCATTTTCTATCATCACTATGTGGTTCATCATGTATTATGAAATATTTTTCACCCACCTTGGAGGCCACTTGGGGGCTTGTGTGTGTTGGGATGGAGTCCCCAAGGGTAGAATTGAATAAACTAGTCAATTTTGTACAAGATGTAAAGTCTCCGTGAAATGTGGATGCGGAGGGCACAGATAGATAGGAAACAAAGGGGTATTAGCCCCTTGTTTTGGTCAGTTTTGAAGGCTCAACCATGAGTTTAGGGCCATGGTATTTTATTAGGAAAGCTATAAATAATTTAGTCTTATCGAGTCATAGAGATAACTTGGGGATAGAGATTGGGGTACGTTGAAGAGCTTTGTTATCTTGAGCAAGAGCTAAGGTAGGAAGGATTTGTTTCCTACACTTAGGTAGAGAAAGGGAGGCTCCTACAAATCAGTGCATAGGCGGCATGGGTAGAGTGCGTAGCTGAGTGCATGGACCCCTGAAGTTGTGTGCAAAGGGTAAGAAGGGTCTATAATCAATGAACTAAAGGTCAATAAAGAAGACTTGTTGAAGAACTATTGTTTATTTCCATGAAATTTGTTTATGTTTTATTTCACTGATTGAATGATATGTTTATGAAATAATGACTGAATACTACATGAATGTACCGAATCTTCCTTATTAATGCCTGTTATGAATAATTGTCGAGTTCTGCAAAGTTAGAAACTATTTCCTTTATGTTTTTTGACGAATTAAGTATATATATGTGAAATCTAACCCAAGGTTGCTTTTTGATGTGCGAAAGTAGATAAATCAATTGTTTTAGGCCTGCAATTGCTGATCACAGGCCTTCACAAAGGTCAGGAAGTCGGTTAACCTAGTTACATTAAAAGAGCCCTAGAAGATTATCGATCTATGTGGAAACATATTTAAGTCACTAAAAGACATCACACTAGTCTCTGGATGTAGAAACTTAGTACTTGCATCCCCCAATACTACTTCGGGTGAGACTACAGCCTGTGTTATGCAGGTTGTTGCTAGAAGGGCGAGCGGTATAAGGTTTTTTTGGTTGCCGCAACTAACTTTGAACCTGGATCAAGACCCCCTAAGCTAACAAATGGTTATGTTGCTGAGACTGGGATCTACTTAAAGAGATGTGTGATGTCACATCATTAGAATTTGACTAAGAAAGAGATTGAAAAGTGGTTAGATCAAAAGATTCACGAACTTGCTGCTTAAAAAAATAGGAATCTGCACTTGTCGAAAGAGGATTGGTTGAATAGGTATCTATATACAGAGGTACACAAAAAAAAATTTAGCACTTTCCCAATTGAATTATATGAGTGGTTAACTAAATTGGTAGATAGTCAAGGATAGTGGAAGCTCGATAGTCTTATAGTGTGGACACCAGAATTAGTCAGAAGACTAGAGACATTTGATAGTAGGATCATGTGGGTTGTCAATCACTGGCTTGATCGAATTTTGGGAGGATTTGTTACTGAATTTTCAATAGACACATCAGTTAGCTATAGTGAATCGAAACGAAAAATATTCAAAGGACCACGAGGTAAGTACGTCAAGTCATTAAATACTTGGATTAAGATTTTGTTGTGTGAAAAGCAGATAATTCCATACCCTTGATGTTCTAAGCTACATGAAGTGGAATATTCTTTAGAAATCATGAATAATCAGGACCAGAATACAGCCCATTTACTAGATCTCCTTCAAGTGATGAAAAAGGGGAGGTGCAGACTATGCCGCGAAGCGCTATTTAGCTAATAATGCAGGGTATTCCTAGAACACATCATCCATCCACTCCACCTCCACTTCTGCCTCCACTACATACACCTTCACCCACACCTCCACCTCCACCTCCACCATTCAACATGGCAAACGCAATAAAGATGTTGATTTTCAAGGGCATAGGAAGTGAAAATATAAAGCAGTTCTAGTTTGTTTCGAATGTTGTATGGACAACATAGAAAATCACTGGTGATAATATAAAGAAGGCGCACTTGGTTACCACCTTGCAGGATCGCATGCTAACCTGGTACATTAATTATTGTGTCGACAATCCTCATGCATCACTAGCAGAGACTCAGACAACTTTGAACAAACAATTTAGTAAGCCTAAATATGAGGCGCAGTGGGTTATTGAATTTAAGGAGATCCTAATGAGAGTCGAGGAGACACCATGGGACTTTGATCAAAGGTTGAAGTGCCATATCAAACAGGGTAACATGAAAATCTCAAATAGCCAACATCGCGGCTGGTTTATCGCATCACTTCTGCCACATTTAATAATTTCTCTGTCATAGCAGAAGATAGCAACGCATTCAGAAGCCTTGGAGATCACGATGAGGCTACACGCATCACCTATTCAAGATATGAACCTAGGGGTACAACAGATCCACTCATAGTTAGCGACCCTACACCTAGAATTAAAGAGTTTGAAGAAAGAAAAGGAAACTAAGCCAGAAGTGGAAGCATAGGTTTGGTGCTTGAAGTGCAAGGGCCATGGGCATAATAATGTTCATTGTCAAGTATATGCGAACTATCTTATAGGGGGAGGGCCAGCCCCCCTGAAGCAAGAAGCCCTAATCAGGCCAAGCACCGGAGTTGCACTATGGTGTGCCATTTTTCATGTCATTGGACCACATGTGACGGATAACTACCACTTACTTTAGAAGTTTTTTCAGACACCTCAATAGTTGTTCTGTAATTTCTGTAAATCTGTGGGCGATGATGAGCACCATTGTCGAAGCTATGAGTTGATGATGGAAAGAACCCCTACTTACCATATGTAGGCATAAAATTAGCCTCTAGATCAAGGTGCAGGAGGAGTGCATGGTGGTTTTCAAGGTCGAGGATGAGGACGAGGATGAGGACCTAGTAGAGGTCATGGTCATATTATCTACTACAACTATGGATAGTCGGGGCACTTCGCGTGAGATTTCCCAAATCCTACACATCCTTTATGTCAATACTATAGACAATTCGACCATGCCATAGAAGAATGTTCGATGCTAATAGCTAAAATGCAAGAGAAGAAAACGCAGCCTCAGTAGACTATGCAGAATTTAAAAATGATGAGGGATGAGCCTCACGAGGAGGATCAGAGCATTAATATTGTACTAAGAAGCGGTATGATGACTGGCACAGATAAGGGTAAGCAGCCTGAAGAAGAAGGATGGGTCTACAAATCCCCTGAGAAAGAAGCCACCTTTGACCTTAATCGCACTAAGCAAAAATTCATGGAAGCAAAGAAGAGATTCGTTGAGGCCTCCACCTTAGGAAGCTAGGACAAGACACCAGAGACAAGTGTGACACAAGAGGTTGATCCTTCCGTACTCACTACATTTTTGGAGACCTGTATGAAGTTACTGAGTGACAAAAAAGTTGTGGAAGGATTGAAGGACTTAATAAACAAGTGCACTAAGAAGGAAAAGACTCCTTCAGAGCAGCGCACGATTAGAAAGATCTATAAGCATAAGGCACGAACAAGATGTGAGATGCGGCTAACAGCGCAGATTGGTGATTATGAAATGGACCAAGTCATTTTGGATCTAGGGTCTAATGCGAATGTTCTACTGAAATAGATATGGGAGAGGATGGGGAGACCTGCACTGTAGTGGTCTCCAATTCAACTCATGATGGTGAATGAGTAGAAAATCATCCCCATGGGATGATCATATGGAGTAACAGTTGATATTGAAGGTGTGAGTGCATTAGCATACTTTGAAGTTATCACTCCTAGGAATCGACTAGGCTATTGATATGAATGGGGTCATTAATTTGAAGAAGAGGACAATGTCATTTGAAAGTAAGTCTCTAAGGGTTATAGTACCATTGGATCCTGTGGAAGGGGCATGCTATACTGAACCAGTCCGCGATTACGTAGAAAGTGACGATGAGCTGGATCAAATCTACAAGATATCAGTGTGAGATTAGGATTGGATCAACCCAACGGTGAATGGATGGATCACGTGGGATCGAGAGAGTTCCTGCACTTCTGACTCAGATGAAGAATTAGATCATTGGCAAAACCGCTTACATGAAGTATCTACATTACGATGCAATATGATGATGAAGTCACTGCACTGTGTTTCGTCGGAGGTAAGAAATTTACCTTATTATGATGGTTTGACTAATGTAGATATGTTTCTATATGAATTTAAGGATGAAGTCCTTAAAGATCGCCATTTTCAAGCATTGGAATTGGTGCTGCACACTATGCCTGCACGATGGTGGGGTATGCATAAGGATAGTTTTCTGGATGATGAGATTACAAGATAATGATGAAGTTATGATTTGGGCATGCTAATACAAGAATGAATGAGAAGTATAATGGGAAGGATGATCTGCGTGATCACCTAGCAAAGTGGACTATTGTGTGAGGGACAAAACCACAATAAGAATGAGTACATATATTTTGTCATACCTTGGATACAATCCCCATGAACTGGTACCTCGAAATAGAGCTCCGTCATGGCACTATATAGTGGGATGTATTGAAGGAAGGGTTCTTATTGACTTTCAGCTAAAAGGATGGGTTTGCAATCATTGATGAAGCGCTTCAAGAAATTAAAGCAGTTATCTTCAGAATACAGAAGGAACCTATGGAATGGACCCAACCAAACTAGAGTACCCAACTACCCCACACATTGGAATGCTATAATGTGACTGCTAAAGAGGAGGAAGAAGACCCAAGAAATATCAATATCCCATAAACAGAAGGGCATCACGAAGTATAAGGACCGCAAGTAGAGAATCTAGACATCTCCACATATTTACTAACAAGACAAGTAAACATTGGCACTGAAGAAGAACTGAAGGTCGTGAATATTTGAGACTAGTGGGATGATGCTACAGTAGACAAAGGTGTTGAATTACTTTGTGAATATCAGGATCTCTTCCCCACTAAGTTATCATATTTAACAGGCATACTTGGTGATTTTGGCATTATGTGGATCACATTGAAGCCGGACATGAAGCCTGTCAAAAAAATGCTTTATCACCTTAATCCAAAGTATAAGGAAAAGGTTCATTAAGAGATGGATAAAATGATGGATGCGGGAATTATAGAACCTCTTGAAGAATCTGATTGGGTGAGCCTGATGGTAGTGCAAGAGAAGAAACAAAAGGGTGAAATAAGGGTCTGTGCAAATTTTTGGAAGCTTAATGATGCATGTCTTGATCACAATCCATTTAAAACACCTTTACATATGAAGTGTTAGACAATGTTGGAGGGTAGGAGGCTTATTCCTTTACTAGTGGGTTTTCTGGTTATCATCATATCAAGATTGCCCCAGAGGATAGAATAAAAACCACTTTAGCGACTGAATGGGGTGCTTTTAATACACTGTTATGTCATTTGGATTGAAAAACGTGCCTACAATATTTTCCTACGTAGTCATAATAGAATTCAAAGAATTCATCCATAAGTTTCTAGAAGTATACTTCGATGACTGGATTGTGTTTGGCTTGGTGAAGCACCATGTCGTAAGTCTGCACCTTATGTTGGATACATGTCAATGGTACCAGATAGTGTTGAATTTGAAAAAATGTATATTTTGTGTTCCTTTTGGGATCTCTCTGGGTCATGTCACGTGTACGCAAGGCATTATGGTGGACCCTACAAAGATTGCACTGATTGTGTACTTGGAGGGCCCTAGGAACATCAAGTAGTTGCGTGCGATGCTGGGATATATAGGATACTATAGAAAATTCATTAAATATTATGCCCAAATTACCACACCCATGGAAAAAATGTTAAAGAAGGATGCGACATTCTGTTGGGATGAGGAATATCAGCGCAGCTTGGATGTGCTAAAGGAAAAGATGGTGATTGCACCAATCCTAGTATTTCCTGACTGAAAAAAGGAGTTTCATTTACATTTGGATGCTTATTGCATTGCATTACATGCAGTACTAACACACGCAGGGGAAGGAGGACTGGACCATCCTATAGCCTTCACAAGTAGGAATTTATCAAAGTCCAAGAAAAATTATTCAACAACAAAGCGTGAGGGGTTGGCCATTGTCTACGTGCTAAAAAATTTACGAATTATCTATTAGGAGGACATTTCAAGATGTATACAGATCATTTTTCCTTAAAATACTTGGTCAAAAAGCCTGTGTTGGGGGGAAATATTTGCAAGTGGTTGTTATTATTTCAGGAGTACGATTTTGAAGTAATTGTGAAGCCGGGAAAGTTGAATGTTGGACTTGACCATCTGTTGAGAATTGAAACAGGCGAAGAACCAATTAATTTGGAGGAAGAATTATCTAATGCGCAAATATTTGTGATACGTGTAGTTGATGACCATTTTGTTGACATTATTCATTTCTTAACTACATGCATGGCGCCTAAAGGATACAAAAAACAACAGAAGAAATAATTAGCAGTTCCCGCAGTGAATTTTTTAGTCAACACAGGGCATTTGTACAAAATAGGGGCAGATGAAATATTGTGAAGATATGTGTTGGATTTTGCACTTGATGGTATCCTCACTTAAGCTCATGGTGGAGTTGTGGGAGGCCATTATGCCGGTAAAGAAACTGCGCTGAAGATTTTGCATGCAGGATATGGTAGCCAACATTGCACAAGGACTCCAAAGCATACTGTAAGGCATGTGATGCATGTCAAAGGATTGGTAGACCATCACGAAGGGATGAACTACGCTACATCCTCAAGTCTCTTTATAGGCATTTGAGAAATGGGAAATTGGCTTTATTGGGCCAATTCAGCCACCTGGAAATAAAATGGGCGCACGCTACATTATCACTACAACGGATTATTTGACCTGATGGGTGGAAGCACAGTCGGTTAAGGATTGTACAATGGTAATGGCAGTAAAATTCTTGTTTGTACATGTCTTAACAAGGTTTGGATGCTCGAAATTTTTTATGAGTGATAGGGGAATACACTTTCTGAATGAAACAATTAGTGCATTGATAGATGAATTCCAGGTATACCATCAAAAGAGTACACCATATCACCCGCAAGAAAATGGGATTATCAAAAATTTTAACAAAATCTTCGAGAACATGTTGATAAAGGTATATAATGCGCAACAAATGACTGGGATGTGCGCATACCTATAGTACTATGGGCCTATAGGACAACTTGTAAGAAGCTGGTAGGATAAACACCGTTTAGATTAGTCTATGGGGTCAAAGCGTTGATGCCCATGGAGTACATTATATCTAGCTTGAGCATAGCGACTTTGGTAGATATGGAAGATCGCGAGGCTTTGTAGGAATGGATTGCATAGTTAATGGAGTTAGAGGAAGACCGATTTTTGGCAATATTCCACCAACAAGTACAAAAGGAACATGAAAAATCATGGCATGATCGACATATCAAGTTTCAAACATTTAAGGTAAATGATCTTGTGTTGTTATATGATAGTGAGTTCACTAAATTTCCAGGTAAATTCCATATGCATTGGTTAGGACCATATATTGTCAAGGAAATTACAAACAATGATGCAGTTTAGCTCGCGAAGCTGAATGGAGATCCATTCCCGAGAAGAGTTAATGGAAGCAGGCTGAAGCTATTTACGAGGGATATTGCACAATGACTATATGGAAGCAGGATAGTCTTAGTTCTCTAGATAGTTGCAAGGGAGTGTAGGACTATAAACTACACTGCCTGATTTGGAGGACAAGGCAACAAGTAGGCTACGTGAAAATTGAGGAGGGTGCACCAATTGAAGTTGCGCTCTAAATGCTACAAGATGGAGGAGGGTGTCATCAACCCAGCCAAAAAATAGTCATTGAAGTCACTATAGCTGATTGGACTGATAAAATACCCTTAGGAGGTGTGGGTAGGTGGAAATTAAGGAAACAATCTCCAAAAATATACCGCCAAAGGTGCTTTTATGACCAAATTATGGAGGGAACATTCGGATTTGAATCCAAAAATCACTATAAATATGTCTTGTTGGTTTACAAAGGAAAACTTTGTTGCTTAAGAATTTCTTGCATGCACCCAGAAGAGTGGGAGAGTTTGTTCAAGCATCTCAGGCTAGTTCAGTATTCTGATACGTTGCACCATGTTTCTATGGAAAAGAGATCTGAGCCTATGAGATTTGAGGTCACGGTATCTGAGGCCCCAGCTCCAAAAAATGATGGTGTCAAAGCTACACCAGTAATACCTATGGCACCAAGGTCACCTAGGCCTAAACAATATACCTCTAAGGCAAAGCAAAAGAAGTCAGTCATCGAGCCAGTGTGCCACTCACCCCAAAAACATCCACAGGGGGTGTGACAAAAGGGAAAAATGGATAAGAAGAAGCAACCATTTGTGCCCCTAGACCTAGATGAAGAGGAACTTTGACAAAGAATTGAGGAGTTGGATGTGGAGGACATGGAACCAATCACTATGCTTCCTTCATGTGTTCCTCTACAAAGAGGGTAGAAGAAGGTGACCAAAGACCCCGATTCTAGCAAATATTCAATTTCTACACCACTACTCCCAGCTAAAGTTCACTTTGAGGGTATGCTCTTGCATGTATACCAGCTCTCAAGATGGAATATTGGGACCTTGTTAACCAGGACAAATTTCCACATTTAACGACAAATCAGTGTATGACTTGCGTATACTATGAAGACACAGGGGTCACAAAGTTGGAACCAATGAAATGGGTTCACGGAGTTCAGCTGGTGAGGCTCTTACACATGTTATTTGTCCCTCATTTTCATTGATCCAATATCAATATGCAATGTGTGTTCCAGTTACTGACCTTAGGGCATGATGGGTGTTTATGTGTGTGCCAGTTGTTGACCTTAGTGCATGATGGGTGTTTATGTGTGTGCCAGTTGTTGACCTTAGTGCATGATGGGTGTTTATGTGTGTGCCTATCCCCATCATAGATTTGTTAATCCACTGAATTATTAAGCTTCCATATAAAGGAGTAGACCCAAAAAAGGAGTTTGTTAGAAAATCTCACAGCTTGCAAACTGCATAAAGACTGAGTACAGGGTGGTAAAGGGAAAGCGTGGATATTCGATCTGCTCCATAACAGACAAGGAGGTACAGTTTTCCACGTAGATAATCGCAGGAAAGATAATGAAGAAGTGTCGTGCGGATGAAGTTCCTGTGTCGATCATATCATTAGCTGCATAGTGTGCAAATGGGGTCCATTATAACTGGGCCCAATACCTCTATAAGGAATTCTTGGCCAACTATCGTGAGGCATAGGAGAAGCGCCAGCCATTCCACTATGCTTGGATCTTATTTCCAATTTTTTTGGTGGCATGGAGGCTTCCGGAGTACAGTCAATTCCCTTCGTTGAATGAGACCCTCCCTGAGGTAGCGAAGTTTGCTTCATTATGGTAAACAAAAGATGTGGCACGCAGTACAGAATCAAAGTTTTTTTGGGTCTTCATGGAGATGGACATATGCATGGTTGTGAACCAAAGGCCAAGGTTATCTCCCACCCTATTTAAGCATTTGATGGCCTTCACAGAATTTAAGGCAGACTTTCACAATGTTTGGGTCTGTGCAAGGAAGGACCCTCGTGAGAATTGGTACAAGATGCCATACTTGGTGTCTGACACGAATGTCTAAGAGGTTATTGGTGGATGGCCAATAGAATGGAGCAAGCCTACTCAGTTGGATGTTGGAACAAGCAAGACAAAAGAAAGATCCTTTGCACAGACTTTTCCAATGAAAAGGAAGAAATAACAAGCACAGGTAGTCACACAGGAGAAGGCTGCCGATTAGAAGAAACAAGAAGATGTTGCTAAGGGTGTTGCGGAGAAATAGCGGTTTGCAAAGGAGCGCACTGCTAAAGAGAGGGTTGACAAAGAAACACACAATACCGAAGTGAGTAACGAATCAGCCTCGCAGCGCACTTATGAGTAGGAGCTATCTGCACAAGGTGGAGATGGGGGTGAAGAGGTGTCCACGCCCTTTAAATTCTAGAAGCGGACCAAAGAGGTGACAACAAATCTGTGAAAGAATCGGAAGTCAAATAAGAAATTGTAGGTGGACCCTCTCATGCTAACAGAGGGCGATTTAGATGAGATCGATGAGTAGTTTTGCGATACCACATATGAACTATGGGCACACTTCGAACAATAGTATATGCAGACACTAGGCAGTATCCAAAAGGATCTGCGTGAGCTGCAGATCCAGGCCAGTAGGATCTAGGTAAGCATTGGGAAAGCAAGTGCGGTGCAAGCGATCCAGACTCAAGAAAGCCTTCATGTTCCAAAAGTGGAACGAACCATGGACTTAAGGGTCATTCCCTTACCAGAAGGATCCCTGTGAATAGATAACAAGGATGACCATGCCACGCTCGAAATGATCAAGGTTTTGGGAATCAATGTGGTTGCATTGCCGCTCTTAAACCTCTATGCATTGCATCAGGGGATCTCATATGAGTTTCATATCAGGGAGTAGCGCACCCTTGCAGCCCTCAATGAATGAAAAGTCAACAATGCACAGAGGTACGAGGAAAAGACATAGGCATTGAAGGAGAAAGAGGAGATGTAAGAGCGAAGCACACACCTAAACATAGCAATTGAGCAGGCATGTGAAACAGTTCCATAATTTCATTTCCCAGACGATGCACAGGTTGAAACCAAAGTCGGGAAGTTAGCTACTATGGTACACGATGGAATAAATGAGGTTGAGCAAGTCACTTTGTACTTCCAAATGCATATATCTAAACTCAGGCTCAAACTTCAATCGGCCACACTAATAGAAGTTCGAGAAAAAAGAGGCGCAACTATAAAGGAGTCCATGGGTCAACTAGATATCGTAGTACAGGTTTGTAACCAGCTATTCACTTAGGCAATGAGCCTAAGGTATATACTATAGGAGGATCCTACACTGCAACAATTAAACACAGAGATCAAGGAAGCGTAGCAGCAGTATGATGAGATCTATAAGATGGCACAGACCTTGGCGCCAACCCAGCACTTTGCGCACTTGCAGGAAGGCAAGACAAACTTGATACAAATCTAGGAGTTGCAGAAAAAGCAATCCTTGCTAAGAGATCAGCTTTAGACTTGGACAGAGGAAGCCCTCCAGCTTTCACAGAACATTCATGAGAAGTTGAAGGCCATGCAGCAAACCTAGAGGAATACGCAACTTGCAGCAGAGGGGCCCACCACTAAGAAACTCGTCCAAGAGGTTCATAAAGTAGAAAAACAGAGTACCATGGAGCTTCAAGCATTAACTAGGGAATTCAGGGAACTCCGCCAGAAATTGGAACAACCAGCTGAGTGACTCGAGGGCGAGTCATGATCATTATGTCAGGGACCTGTTGGGATATGGTCCCCAGGGGTAGAATTGAATAAACTAGTCAATTTTGTAAAAGATGTAAAGTATCCGCTAAATGTGGATGTGGAGCATGCAGATAAATAGGAATCAAAGGGATCTTAGCCCCTTGCTTTGGTCGGTTTTGAAGACTTACCCATGAGACAGGGGCCATGGTATTGTATTAGGAAAGATATAAATAATTGAGTCTTAGCGAGTCTTAGAGATAACTTGTGGATAAAGATTAGGGTACATTGAAGAGTTTTGTGGTCTTGAGCAAAAGCTAAGGCTGTAAGGCTCTTTTTCTTGTGCTTAGGTAGAGAAAGGGAGGCTCCTACAGTTGAGTGCGCAGGGGGCCTAGGTAGAGTTTCCAACTGAGTGCACGGACGACTTTAGCTCTGTGCACAGGGTAAGAAGAGTCTGTAATCAGTGAACTGAATATCAATAAAGAAGGCTTGTTGAAGAATTATTGTTTATTTCCATGAAATCTGTTTATGTTGTATTTCACTAATTGAATGATATGTTTATGAAATAATGACTAAATATTGCGTGAATGTACTAGATCTACCTTATTAATGCATGTTATGAATAATTGTCAAGTTCTGAAAAGTTAGAAACTATTTCCTTTATGTTTTCTGACGAATTAAGTAGATCTATGTGAAATCCGACCTAGGGTTGCTTGTTGATTCGCGAAAGAAGATAAATCGATTATTTTAGGCCCAAAATTGTTGATCATAGGCCTTCACGAAGGTTAGGAAGTCGGTTAACCTAGTTACATTAATAGAGCCCTAGAATATTATCTATCTGCACAGAAGCAGATCTAAGGAACTAAAAGACATCACATTAGTCTCTGGATGCATAAACTTGGTTCTTTCATCCCCTAATACTACTTCAGATGAGACTACATCCTGTGCTACGTAGGTTGTTTCTGAAATGGCTAGCATTGTAGGGTTTTGTTGGTTGGCATAACTAACTCTGAACCTAGGTCAAGACCCCCTAAGCCAACAGTGTGCCCACAATGGAGGATGCTTTGATGGCTATGGTAGCAAATTTTAAATGTTAAAAATTTAAGTAATTGCTTGAAGAATTTAATATTACCTTTAATTATATAACATTTGTAGGGTCTTAGGTTTGACTATTAGGTTTCCCCACCCATAAATGATTTCTTTATAAAACAAGTCACATTGTAGGAAGTTGTATAAAATCGTCTCATTCATTGAAAAAAACCTAGTTTGTCACTGAACTGGCCTTTTCCAGTTTAGAGCCACTAGTCAGAATGGTTTGGCATTGAAAATGACCTCACTACTAGTCTAGTCCAATAACATTGGTGCTACTATTTAGAACATCTCATAATTACCTTTGGAAGGATAAGGAGGATTCTGGAAACATATGACACAAAACTCTTATTGGTGAAGCAAATAAATCTACCATGCAACTGTTGTTCAAAACAAGTTGTGATTCAATGCATTGTAGGTATGCTAACATTGTCACGTTAGGTCTTAGGGAGTGTAAACATTCATAGGGAGCTAGTTGAAACAGTAGAAAAGCATATTCCTAGAAATGTTGATTTTCGTTTTCGTGAAGTGTCAACATTTCTAGGAGATGTTTTTGAAGAATAATTTTCCACAAACATGAAAATGATTCATACATCGTGACAAGTTACATCTTGAATATTATGAAGTTTATGTTAGCATTATGGCACAGGTTTGGAGCTATGGCACAGGTGTTGTCCTTGATGGCAACTCTCTTTAGTAACAGATCTCAGTTCAGGCCTTCAAAATGAAAGAAAAGCCATATACACAGATTCATCTAGACGAAGACGCATATACACACAGGTTATATGTTACAAAAGTGCATATATGTTGGGGATCATACTTTTGGTCCATGGTAGTTAGTCCTTGGAATTTGAACCTATGTTTTGGACCATGGCGTCTCGTCAGATGTGTTGATCCCTAGTTTTGGGTTCATGGTATTGAAATTTTATGGTTTTGGACCATGGTATTGAGGAAGGCCTAAGACTATAAAAGAGGAAGGAGATCATGTGGCAAAAGATAATCCGCATTATTATTGAATATCTGATAAAGTACTAGAACTGGTATATTGGTCATTGGGTTGTGATGCAGATCTGGATCTTAATTAAGGAGGAACCTTAGCGCAAAAGGAAGGATAAGTTCTATTCATGGGTCATAATCTTTAAGCTTGAATGATAGTATCTTTAAATGATTTTGATTTGCTAGATGCGGAACTTGCTTGATCTATAAGTCTGATAATCTAGGTTAATTAGTGATTGAATATCTGAAAGAGTGAATTATCCTTTATAGATCTGTACGCAAGTTCAGTGAAGTGAAGACGCGTATACACACAGTTTCAATGAAGTCATAATGCGTATACGCAGGTTGTTTCATACGCAGAAGCGTATGCACGCATGTTTCAGGCTGATAAAGTAGCGTATATGTTTTAAACTGTGATCTTGCTACTTCTGTTCAATGTTGTTGTGTTCTGGGTTCTGTTTTGGTGTGTGGTTTCTGGTACTGTGTTTTGGGTACAACTGTCAGAGAGATATCTACTTGATTCAGATCTAATTGATGAAAGGTGATTGGTTGATGGAGAAATTCGTAATGGTTGATTGATGCTCATGGATCCAGTCTGAAAATTTATGAAACGTGGTCCCTGGAAGAAAGAGAAGGTTGTAGCCTTCTGTAGGTCAGCACCT
>APFE031032804.1:11901-29547 GCA_000404065.3 Pinus taeda | reverse complement strand
GTTGAATGCAATGAAGCTTGGGGGGCATGTACCTCGTTTTGCGTCATTATGCTGGGGGCATGCGAACTTATAACAAGCATAGTTTTTCATTTCAAGCTTGTGTAAACATTAAAATGAATCCAAGCAGAGTTCTCCATGGTTCAAGCTTGTGTAAAAATGAACCCATACCTGAGTCACCTTTAAGCTCTTTTCTAATTCATAAAATATGAAAAGATTGGCGAGTATTTTTTCCTTTTTGACTCGCTAAAGAGAATACAAATGGAGGTCTTCTTTTAGCACTTTTCTGACCGTTTAAAGATGAAAATATTGCCGAGTTTTTCCTCTTGACTCGTTAAACCTAAATAAGAGTCGTCTTTAAAATCTTTTCCGACCGTATAAAGAATGAGAAGATTGTCGAGCCTTTGTCGTTTCAGGTTCGTTAATGGTAACGAAACGACGTGATATCGATCGCTTTTTTTTACTTTATACGGTCGATGTCACTATTTACGAAAAGTACTCCTCGGTCGTAATGATTGGGTGGTTCTTTCAAGCATCATTTTATACTTTTTCAGGCTCGAGAGACACAACTTTACGAAAAAGGACCCCCCTGGAGTTTTCTTTTCCGCTATCTTTTCAAACTCTCTAAACATGAAAAGACGCCGAGTTCTTCCTTTGTCAGACTCGTTAAAACTTAATGACATCGGATTCCGTCGAAATGACGCTCCTCAAAGCATATGCTATCCCCGTCAAGCTTGTCACCCAAAAATAACTGGGGTACTCACCAGAAATGGTGGGGGAAATAAAGGAATCATAACCGTCGTCATCGGCAGTATGTCGCTCTTGAACATGGCACTGTTTGCATTCGTGTCTGGGTGGGGACATCTCATCTTGTTTCACACTTGCCTCTGTGGGTTTGGGTTATCCTGTTTGACCATTCATCTGCTCATCGCCTTGTCACCATGACCCCTAATCATTTGACATCAAATATTGCCAAGTCTGCTGTCATGCCAACAATATGTTCAAGAGAAGTTGACCTCTGCAGAATACTCAACATCCCTCTAATATCTCACACAAAAAATTTTATCCCTCTCTGTCTCGTGTCGATGATGTGGGAAATGTTATGGCCCACCTTTGATCAAGGTCACTTCCTGTCGACTTTAGCTCATTATCCAGGAAGTTGACCTAGAGACTCCCTTCAGGTGCCTTAGAGTCTGCATGCCTCAATGGCAGGTTCTTCGTGTTCGACGCGAGGTTTTCATCATTGGCCTCCGATCGATGACTCTACGGGTGTTCGACACCGGCTCATTCATTCGTACGCCGTGGATTGTACCTATAATACCTTGAGGACTATCGTCATTATTGGTGGCACCTCTCGCATCTGTTAACAGCTTTCATCATTGGCTGGTAATTAGACGATGTTCAAGCATGTTTGACTTCGACTCCCGTATTCACATGCTTGGACTTGTACTTCATTCGGGTTTGGATGGAGTGCAAGACCCTAGTTCTAGTTTGTTGTGAACCAGGCTGCGATTTTGTGGATTTTTATTACATGACTCCTTGATGGATGGCTGCGCCCATACCTCAGTCTTTTAGGATGGTTGCGACCATGCCTTTTTATCATCAAGGTCTCTTCAGCTGGGTGGCTGCGTCCATACCACAGACCCTCTTCGTATGTCTTTTGGATGGTTGCGCCCATGCCTAGACTACATGTAATCAAGATATCAGTTATACATACATGCAAGTGCTTCCTGGTGGTGTTCCGGTTTAGCAGTTTTGTAAAGCATTTCACCCCTCCCACTCTCTCGGGCTTCATGCTTTAGGGGGCATCTGTTACACAGTAATTTGTCATTGTCTCCCTGTCAGTCTTCCTACTGTGTCATGGGACCCAATTAATCATGCTCATGCCCTCTAATGTTGCCAAATGACCCAATTTGCCAAAGTTCTTCTATCATCGCGACTGTTGTAAAAATAAACGCGCTGATGAGCGCTCCAAAACAGACCTAATGCGCTGCCAGCGCGGAAGCATACGTTATTCCCGCGCTGGTCGAATTTCATGTGACAGCGCGTCCGTTACTTATATATGATCCTGCTAATATGACTTTCTTTGTTATTCAGCAGCGATGTCAGCGCTCCAGTGCAGTCATGTACCCGCGATGATCCAGTTTGGGTGAGTTTCTTCTAACAGTCGGCCTTCCAGATGACTCCAGACCTGGTTGTTGGCCTTGTAAATGTCGCCCTCCCTTCTCTGGCATGTCTGTTTCATCATTTGAGCCACCTTCCTTGGAGATAAGCTCATCCTTCCACCATTCATGGAGACTCCCCCTATTTAAGCCTCCACCATTGCCATGAGCTGCTAGTTTGCAATTGATTGTGTTTAGAGCATCGCTGATAGTGTGTGAGCTTGATAGGCAACTGGTGTGACAAGTGTGGGATTGCTAGAGTGCTTAAGGAAGGTTGTGAAGTGTTTCCATCTTGTGTAAACTTGTGTGAGAGAGAGTTTTGTCTTGGGATATCTACCTTCAAGGGTGAATGCTTGAGGGACTTGTTGGCTGGACCCAACCAAAGGAGGATCCGATGTCAGAACTTGGTTGTATTCTCTTTTTTTTATCAATAATAATAGACGATTATCTTTATGGTTCCACTCATGTGTCTTTATTATGATGTTTGAGTTGTATCCTTTCTGACTGATACATAGTTGCATTTCCCAGATTTTATGCTTGTATTTGTCTTGTTCTTTGCATGTGCAAGTGTCGGTTCACGGAGATCATGAGGATTGCAACCAGCTGAAGCGAAAGAACGGAAGCGACAACCCTTCTACGAATATAAGTGTTGGATTCGAGGTAGGCTCTCATCTTGGCCTTTATTTTTCAATTAGGAACCTGCGTGTTAGCGTTGTTTGATTGTTGCTAGACCTCAGTTAGGCTAGTGGGATCACCTTTGTCCGCAGAGGGGATTTACCTACACAACAGTAGCCCCATTACTCATGGAAAAGGGACTACCTCCATAAACGTGATGAAGAAGATTCTAGAAGGGTCAGTATTGTAATTCTAATTAATATTTGGAGTCAAACTTAACCACTAGTAGGCTATCAAACTCTGTTATAATCGGGACACTAGGAAGAAAAGGGATTCAATTATATTTGAGTGCATTTTGTTCCATGGATGAGTAGAGTAGATGAGAGTGAATATATAGAGAATAGGCAAAGAGTATTTTTGTTATGTAGCAAGACACAAGTTTTTCTCATTTGTTCTTGCATTCATTTCCATTCAAAGAAAGAGAGAGCAGAGCAACTTTACCTTCCAACTAGGTTTTCTACTATGAGGGTTTTCCAAATCATATCTTGTGTCGTTATGGTTTGCGAGTGTATATTTTCATTGTTCTTTATTTTTCATATTTCATATATTGCATGCATAAGTAGAAATAATAATTTAATAAATCCAATAGTATAAGGAAAATTAATCCTCATAGTATAGATTTCGGATTCTCAATATATTTTATCTGATCTGTTGTGACAAACTGTCCAATGGAACATCCACAAAAATTTACAGATACATGTTCTTAAGTTACAATATCAATAACTTATATGGACCATATGAAAATAGATCAATGCAGAAAATATATCTATGTTGAATATAATCAAAGATTGACAATAATTCTCTCCAACAAGGTCACTATGATTAAGAACAAACAATGATAGCTTATGAGAGGAGTTCGGATTTTCCACAGTGCTCATTTTTCTCATGTGCATAATGGACATGATCATGTATGTAAAGGAATTGTTGCATACTCAAACATTAGAACATCATGTCTCATAAAAATAATGACATGCTCAAGGAATTTATTAACAATATCAATCAAATATAAATTTTGAAGTATTGTGGGAAAATGGATTGACATCCTCCATTGCCACACTTAATGCTTCTCAACACAACCATTATGTTCGAATATAATACGATGAGTTCTAAAATTTAATGGCTTCCTTGTCCCTTTTTCAAAGTCATTATATCTACAATTACTTAAAAAAACTATATCAATGCTTCCGATCTTGGATGGTATGTGAGAGTTCACCCTTATAAACCTTACATTGATTCCAAGGAATTTAAAATCAAGTGGTAAACACATTAGAAAAATTTATCACCTTTTCAGCATGGTCCTTCATGTGGAGATTTTATGATTGTATGGTATACACATATACATATATATGTATATATAGATATATGTATTTGTGTGTATACACAAGGAAAACCCTCTCTAAATCCTCCCAGTTTCCTCAAAATATACTTGCTTCGAAAGCTAGAATATGCAAAAAGGAAACCTCACATCATTATTGTAACACATAACAAATAAGGTCATTACTCAATCGATTCACTATGTTAGTCACTTTTCACAATATTACGCCATTTAATTGTGAAACATATCAATTGAATAATGAGGAAGGAAGTTTGATATAACTACCACCTTCAATCCACTGAGTCGGTCATTATTTCATATTATTTTTTCATTTTATTTTCCATTAACATGACTGAGTCCAAGGTAGTCACATATAAAGGGGTTGTTGCTCTTGTTCTTATAATCAATGTTCCTTCCACCAAGCAAGAGTCCATGATAGGTTCCATTATAGATGCCAAGTCCTACATTTCTTTCAATTTTTATAAGGAGGGCAACTTGATCACCAACCACAACTATAACCAGTAACCCTAAGGGAATTGACCACATTTTAAACTTTTGACCTATGGATTCCTTTTCGGCAACATGCCTTGGATGGATGGTTCAACCGATTAAGCTAACGCTTGGACTTATATATAGTTGAAGCATACATCTTCTAAAATTACAACGAAAATCACTTATATGGACTCATAATACACATGAAAAGTTGGGCAATGTAAAAAATATATGTGTTGAATATCATCAAATATTGACAATAACTCTCTCCAACATGTTCACTATTATAAATAACGAGCAATGATAGCTTATATGAAGAATGGATTTCAAATTTCCCTTATGTGCATAGTGAACATGATCATGTACATGGGAGAATTGTTGCATCCCCAAATATGACAATATCATATGTCCCATAAAAGTAGTCACATCCTCCAGACATTTATTAACAATTTCAATCAGATATATTTTTTGTAGTGGGAGAAAATGGATTGACATTCTCCATTATCATATGCAATGTCTCTCAACACAACCATTATGTTAGAATAAACTATAATGAGTTTTAATATTTAATGGCTTCCTTTTCCCTTTTACAAAGTCAATGTATCTATAATTAGTTTAAAAAAACATATCAATGCTTTCCACCTTGGAAGATATGTGAGAGTTCACCCTTCTAAACATTAAGTCAATTGCTAATGAATTGAATTTAAATCAAGAAGTAAACACATTTTTAAAAGTTTACTTCCTTTTCAATATAGTCTTCTATGTAGGGATTTCATAATTTTAAGTTTAGATGGATTTAGGCTACTTGTTATTTTAACTAAATATTTTTATTTTTATTTTTTAATATAATATTATGTTTGTTCATGACAACTTCTCCTTGTGATAGTTTGTAAAGCACCTTACCACTTTCCATGTAATAAAGTTTATTATATCCTGCATCACAATTAATTGGTTGCTTCTACCATTAGTAATGCTTAACTAATAAAACATTGCATTAGATGGTGTATGATTGATCGTGTATACTATTTTTTGCTTCAAAGTGTTTAATTGCTTCAATTATCATTGTGAGAACATTTTCAAAGATAGAACAAAGTAATGTAGGTTAATGAAGTATCAATGTATAAAATAAGAAGGGGTAACAAATCAGTGAAGTTTAATGAAACAAACGAATTAAAATTATGATTAAAAAATGGAGGGAAAAAGAATATATATATATATATTATATATATATTTATATATATAAACTCATAATACACATGAAAAGTAAGGTAACGCACAAAATATATGTGTTGAATATAATTAAAAAATGATAATAACTCTCTCCAACATGTTCATTATAATTGGTAACAAGTAATGATAGCTTATATGAAAAATGAATCTCAAAATCTCATTATGGGCATCGTGGGCATAATCATGTCTAGTTAGGAATTGTTGCATCTTCAAGCATGATAGTGTCATATGTCTCTTAAAAACAATCACATCTCCAAAGTATTTATTATTAATTTCAATCAGGTATAGTTGTTAAAGTTGTGTGAGAAAATGGATTGATATCCTCCTTTAAATGTGCAATGCCTCTCAACACGACCATTATATTGGAATAGACCATGATGAGTTTTAAATTTTACTAGCTTCCTTTTTCCCTTTTGCAAATTCTTTGTACCTGCAATTGATTTAACAAAACCATATTAATGTTTCCCACCTTGGAAGATATGTGAGAGTTCACTCTTCTAATCATGAAGTAAATTGCTAAGGAATTTAAATTCTAAAGGTAAACATATTTGAAAAATTTTATCACCTTGATCCAAATTTATGAAGGAAATAAATGAAATACAGATGTAAACAGAAACACAAAGATACAACAAAAATAGAACTTTAATTCATTAATAATAAAGTATTGAAAACTATTTATATGTAGAATGGAAATAAACTAGCTCAAGCGATGGCAGCTTATCTCAAAGAAGAGATGTCGCTGCTACATGCCTTCTGAACTATGTTACAATGAGGCTCGAATGTCTATTTATTATTGAGAAACAATGGAAAACCCTAAACAGCGAAAAACTTAACCTTAGGAATGAAGCGCCAAAAGTTTGTGGGCCCCGTCGGGGTAAATTGGTACATCAACTTCCTGGGGTCGTAACTTTGGCATACAATCTTCATTTGACATGTACGATACCTTGTTAGAAATATCTATTTGAGGACTGCAACTTTTGACTACAAACCCTTACCACAAACTATTAGTTTTCCCTTTTTCCAAACAAACGTCATTTAGGGCCTCAAAACGGCTCTGGAAGATCAGGACTTGAAAAATTGCCAAAACTAGTAAATTGTGCTACAATTAAGGAAACTAAAAGAAACAATGGTGGGGCTCGAAGTGGAATAGGAAAGTGGCCACCAATATCCACCTAGATCAGTCATCCCCCCTTAGGAAGTAATGGTCCCCATTGCGTTGAGTGCCTCCATGAGATGGGGAAACTTCTGCTAAACTTGGTCCCTAGTAAGCCACTTGCCCTTGTGCAGGAGTTGGCCAGTTGTGTCCTATTCCATGTAGTCTGGGTTTATCTTTATTGGTGTGAGTTGTTCTATAATGTATGTTGTGTCTAATAATGGTGGAAAGTATGGCTGAAGGCGGTCAACATTAAACACTGGCTACAAGCCAAGGAATGGGGGAATGTTGAGCACAAACGTATTGTCTCCCACAACCTTGGTGGTGGTGTAAGGCCCATATCAGAGTGGTCTGAGCTTTCGATGGGCTCTGGTAAGGCATTCTTTCTGCAAATGCATTCAAACTTTGTTGCCCACCTAAAACTTGTGCGACACCCAATGTTGATCATGTTGCTACTTGTGCTTGGCATTGGGCTTATCCAATATGTCTTGCACTTGTTGGTGGGTGTGTTAGATCCGTTCAATAAACCGGGTTGCTTTATCAGCCTCAGATTGTACACGTTTAGATTTTGTCTGTGTAGTCGCATGAGGCATGGCAACATCAACTAGACACAATGGTTGAAAACCCATACCCACTTGGAAAAGACTGCGATCAATCGAGTTATGGAGAGCTTTGTTATAATTTTGTTGCACATAAGGAAGACTCTTATCCCAGATTTGTGCATGCTTGGATTTGTACATGTGTAGTATGTGCACTATCATCTTGTTGATGACCTTCGTCTAGCCATCGGTATGGGGATGGAGTGCAGTCGACTTGGTGAACTTAGTGTCCAATAATGTCCAGAGGCTCAACCAAAATATGCTCAAGATATTCTATCATGATCTGATATAATGGTTCGTGGGATTCCAAAACGTACCCCTACTAGTTCAAAGAAGAGTTTCGTAGTGTCCTCCGTTATGATACCCGTCTTGCAAGCCGAAAATATAACCATCTTAGAAAATTTGTCCACAACCACAAATACACAATTATTACCATTCTTGGTAGAACAGAGGCCCCATAGATAGTTCATGGAGATGGATTCCCAGGGCTATATGGGAGTAGGCAGAGGAGTGTACAAGCCTTACTTCTTAATGGTTGGCTTGGTGATGCCACAGGTAGCGGAGGATCTAATATATTTTCCAACTTCCTAATATAGTTTTGGCTAATAAAAATACTTATGTAGTACGACCACAATTTTCTCCACACCAAAGTGTCTTGCGACATGATTGTAGTGCGCCTCCTAAATCAATTTTTCACACTCGTTTAAAGGAAAACAAACGTGACCAAGGTAGCATAGTAATGCATAATGGAGGTGGAAATATGGAAATTTGTTGCAATCCACAAGCATCTGATAAGTGGTGGCAAAATTTGGATCATTCTTGTACAGTTTTGATCGTGTAGAGATCTCATGGCCACAAGAGTTGAGAACAGTAGTTAATGCTACAATCTGGGGCCAACTGAGGAAATATGCAACATGATTGGTGTTTCCCTTCTTGTACTTAATGGTCAACTGGAATTGTTGCAGATATGTAGACCACTTCTGATGGCGATCATTCTGCAACTTCCCTTGTGTTTGTATAAATTGAATAGGTTAGTGATCCGTGTGGATGACAATATCCTTCTCTAGAATGTGATGTTTCCATTGTCGACAAGCTTGCATGATATAATACATCTCTTTATCATAGGTGGGGTACTTCCTAATTGTATCAGAAAGTGTCTCACTGTGATAGGCCATCAAATGCCCTTGTTCGGTGAGAACTGCACTAATAGCATAGTCGAAGGCGTTTGTATCGATTTAAAATGATTGTTATAGGTCTGGCAATGTGAGTATAGGTGTAGAGCAGAGGCGATGCTTCAACTCAACAACGCCTTCTTTTGGGAATCGGACTAGAAAAAACTTTTCTTTTGCTCTGCCCTTGGTAACCTGACCCAAAAGCCAAGTGATATGGGATAATCCCAACACAAAACTCCGATAAAAATTGATAAGGCCCAAAAATATGAGAAGCTCTATTAGAGTGGTTGGGGTTAGCCAATCCTAAGTGACTTGGATATTAGTCAAATCCATGTGCATGCCTTGCTCATCTATGATGTAACCTAGATAAGACCTTAATCATGCCAAAGGTGCATTCCTCCAAGTTGGCACATAGTCTGAGCTATCACAGTGTTTGAAGGACCTGTCGAATGTGTTACAAGTGCTCTCCCCAACTCTTGTTGAAGATAGTAATATGGTCGAGATATACAACCATGAACAAGTTGGTGAAGGGCTGCAAGATGTCATTCTTCAACCTCATAAAAGTTGCAGGGGCATTTTTCAACCCGAAAGGCATGACCAACCATTCAAACATGCCCTCCTTGGAATTGAAGGTGGTCTTCCATACATCTGTGGGCTCTATTGCAACCTGGTGATAACCAAACTTCAAATCGATCTTGCTGAAATACTTGGCCCCCTTGAGCTGGTCAAGAAGGTCATCAATCTACGGGATTGGATACCTAAATTGATTTTGTTCAGTGCCTGATAATCAATGCAGAGCCTCTAGGTCCCATCCCTCTTTTGTACAAGTACAATTGGGCTCCCACAAGGTGAGGAACTTGGTCAGATGTGCCCTTTTGGTGGCAGCTCCTAGATTTGTCACTTCATCTCTTCATTTTCCAAAATGGAGCAGTGGTATATCAACCCATTGGGCAGAGTTGCTCCGAGGGTCAGATCGATTGAATGCTTGACCTGACAGTGTAAGTGCACCCCTGTGGGTGAGGAGAATATGTCCCTGTATTCTTCTACAACCTTATCCACCTGCTTTTGTTGCGTGGGGGAATCTTTCCCAGGGGCTATGGATCACCCATGGATATAGCCACAATCTTACCCTTACTTTGAGAGTGGATAAAAAAGAAAACAATTTTTTTGGTTTAGGATATGATCTTATGGAATTGCTTAACAGAGATCAAAGGGATGGCAGTAGGTGGGGCTACCTCTGGTATCCTGTATAACTTATTGCCCAAAGTAATACTAACGGTGTGAGGCTTAGACCCATACACAACATGACACTCCACAAGTATGGTTGGCCTAATAATACATCACAAACTTCAAGAGGAGAAACACCACACAATATCTTCTCTGTGAAGGGCTTGATGTTGTAGAGAAGATGACACTTTTGGTTGATGCATAGATCTTGTCCTTGGTGAAGCCACCCAATGGTGTATGGTTGCGGATGTGGTGTGGTCGATAGGCCCAATTGCTTCAAGACCTCTACTAAAATTAGGTTCTTTTGGCTCTCGCTATCAACAATGAACTACAATGGCAATCCCTTCACCCACATCTATGAGTGGAAGAGACGCTCCCCCTCCTTTGGATCTTTGGGCTCAATCTTCTGGACCTTGGTGGTGACAACAGTGACAATGGGTTCTACGTCAATAATCTGCTCCCCCTTGTCAGATCTAGTTCAGAATCAAAACATGCATTAGAATCTGAAGCTTTTAACTCGGCCACCAATGACTGCTTGTGCGACACTCATTTGTGTTGTGAGTGGGGCTCTTGTGGAATTCACACCACTTTGCTGTGTCATTTTTCATCTTCATGGTGCCATTATTTACTTGTGGCTTCAATGGGTTGCCCTAGGTCGCTCCACCTTGGCTCTGTCCTTTGTTTTGCATTTTGGGGGCGCTCTTGCCCTGTTTTTTAATCGCATATCCAAATTTGTGCTTCTTTTGTTTGAATCTTTGTTCAATCTTGGCAGCATATGAGTTTGTTGCACCAAGTGAAGAGATGTTCAAGAACTCCAAACATGATACATACATGTTACCAATATATCACCTTTTCTTTGTGCTCAATACTTATGAATGTTTTTAAGTGTGAGAATTGTGTCTCATCATAAAATCCCAAACTTCCCTAGATATTAGTTATCACTATCTTGTACAAAGTCTCATGCAATGATTCTCACCTGAGTAAACATTCATTTAGATAAAAATATATATATATATATATATATATAGCCATTAATATATAATAAACCAAAATTTTGAAATAACGCAATTATATAAAAAACAATTTAATAAATAATAAACACCCATTTATATTTTTTCATTTACATAATGTATTTAATAACAAATAATCCTTCACAACACAATTTGGAATTTGGCATTTGTGAAGAAATGCTTCTTCTTACTAAACCTATATAACTAATAAAACTAAACATGATGTTGAGTTAAAATAGATAGAAACATAATCACATAAATTTCTTATATTAATATGAATCTAAGATGAACAACATAAAAAGTTACTTAATTTTAATTGAATTATTTTAATTATTATATCTAATTATAAATATTTATTTAACGTTAGAAATTATCAACTAGAACTTCGAGAACACTCTAAAATTTTCGCAACACACTTTGAGCTAAGTTGAATATGAAATATGATATTTCAAAGAGAAACATGTATCAATGTGAAAGATACTTTAAAATTTGTCAAATTTGATAAGGCATTCAAACTTTAATGAGTGTGTAGTTTGAAGCCTTTAATTTCTTTTTTTTCTCCATTACTTTAGTTGTCTTTGTCCGACACAAACATATTCCTTTATTGAAATATAAAAATAAGTTAAGTGGCAATGTGCAAGTCAATCATTGCGATGGGAAACAAATTGAAATATTTTTAAACAATCATAATGCTTAATAAGCATTGCATTATTTACTTGTATATTTGCATTTAGAAGTATATATGTTATTTTTTAAGAGTGAATTTTTGTTTTAAAGATGGTATTTTGGATAAATAATTTAGTGTTTTTTAATAATTTAATTTAACAAGGGAGGTTGTGTCGCAATTAGTCCTTGCTTTGAGATGGAAGCGAGGCTTGAGCGCCAAACTAATCACAGTTCTGAAGCAGTCATAATTTTGTTTGTTGCAAAGGTTTTAACTGCAGACGTGGAAACAAGAGCTGGTTCTACTGCAATTGACAACTGCAGTAAATCAGTTTCCAAGAAGTCCAAATACTGTGAGTGGCAACTAATGGCGAAAAAAGTCCACCATTTCGGCGAATATTTGAGCAAGGCAGGATAAAGGTTACTCAACAGTCTCAACCAACAGACCGATGACCGAAACACAATCTGGCCACTCCATTTCTACCCCAAGAGAAAGACTTGTTGGTAGAACAATACCATAATGATAGGAGATAGATTGTGTAGATTGGGGTTCCACTAGCCCTTTATTGCCTATGTAGAGGGAGATAGAAACTGGCAAGCATCTGTTCTGTTACTGCAGATGGAGTAAGGATTTGTGATGGAAGACATTGTACCTAATTCGGATGGTCAAGGACAACGAAAAGGAAGTGTCAAGTAGCCTGACGCATCATAATGAATCAGAAGAGGGAGACCTGGCGAAGAGGATGTGGACGATGATCCCAACAATAAGGTGCAGAATCATCTGGAAACAATGCAATGGGCAAATCTGACTTAATTAATAAGGAAGTCCCACCATATCTTAGCAAGGCATGGATCCAGATAAGAACAATGATAAGAGAATCCTCTATCAGCATTCTAGGCAAATTATCAGTGTTGAATAGGAGGGGGGTCGGACTTTGATCAGGAACTGGACGCAGAAGTTGACGATCAGATTGGTTCATTGCGACCCACATCAGATTCAGGTTCAATTCAATTCAGTAGAGTCTTTCTCGACTAGGTTGATGCCTGTTGACCATTCTTATGGGCCCATAGAGACTGATATGTTTACCACAGAGTATGTATAGATGCAGGTTAGCCATAAAGTGTTTGACTGTCGGGCCTGACTGCTCAAATTGGATGGGTTGAGGGAGCTAATAAAAAATATAGCATAGCATAGTAAGGGAAAAGTGAACTATATCTCTTCCTAGCTCGAGTGAGTGACGGGTCCTACCTTTGTAGAGAAGCAGAGTGAAAGGTCTATAGCTAGCTCTGGCTAGCTCGAGTAAGTGACAGGCAAGCTAGCTCGAGTGAGTGCCCCGATTGCAGCAAATCACGTCATTGATCCATCACCACAATCGCGTATATAAAAAAAACCCGTAACATATGGGTTATCCCCTCAAGCAAACCAGAGCTCAAGTGTGGGCTATCCCAAATAGATTCTAGCTATTCTTGCCGTGAGATATTTTGTAGGCTTTGGGGGAAGACAAAAGAATAGTTACCACCTTGAACCTGCTATCAGCAGCAATGATCTTTTATTGATCTAGTTGATTCTTCAGCAACATAAGTGTACCCTAGCTTTCTTCAGTGCTTCCAGAATCAACGAGCGTTCAGGAGTGCCTACTAGTGAACCCACCTAGTGAGTGAGTACCATCTATCCATTGGGGTATTGAGAGTGAACCTAGTGAGTGACAGTAACCATTCATCAAACCATCTATCCATCCATTATGTTGGAAAACCTGTAGCAGTCTTTGGGAAATACACGAATAAGACACCTTTTTAGCCTTCATAACTAGCTTCACCAAGTACACCAAGTAATTGATTTCTCATGCCAAATGGCATGAATAAGGTTGCGAGCTTTCTCCCTTCCCTTCGGTTGGCCTGCCTGTAGGCTACGCTCCTCTATTCCTACTTACAGATATGATAATCATAGAGAGCATTTGAAGCTCTATTATATGTTGCTTTTGAAGAAAGATTTTCAAGGCAACTTACTCATAGAGATATATTCTAGCCGGCTTTATTATTGTGTGGGTGAAGAAGGGCTTTAGAATAGAGAGAATTGGAAGCTCGAACCTTATTTATTAGTGGGCCAAATGTAGATTAAGAGGTTTGGATGGCTTCCCTAACAATAGAAAAAGGATATAAAAACATGAATTTCTCAAGGGTGGTTTACCTGCCTGTGCATGAATAAGGTCTGGCCAAGTGAATTTGAGCCTTTGTTATGGCCTACCACACTGAAAGGGGATGACCCAAACAAAGATCCACTAGATCTAAACAAAAATAAAATGCCTTTACCCATTCAACCTAACCTGCTTGGACTAGCAATGAAGCAAGTAACGATTGGCAACTCTACCTACACTAACTCAAAGTAAGTCATGTTCAGTTGTCCCATGTTCCATAACCTTTTTCTACCTTTTGCCTTTCATCGACAGAAGCCTTTCAATAGATATTGTTTCCTTAAGCAGAAGCGTATGAAGCGAGATCGCTACACGAGGAAGAAACAACCCCATCAGAAGATCCAGATAATAATGAAATTAACACATTTAAGATGAGCTAACAACCAATCTTCAAAAGAGATTATTTCAATGAAACTGGTTGAAATATAAGAGAGATTAAGTGAAATGAAATACAGATGTTATGTGAATCCATCTCTAAGAAATCTACATGGATTCTGTGACATTCTAGCAGAGAAGTGTCTTTTTTATTACTAATAATTTCCAGAATCACAATGGCAAGTGAGAAACAGACAAGCCAGACAACCCAGGTTCGTTAGCCAGCCAATAGAGTGAGAATCCTAACACATAGAGTTAGTTGCAGGCCCCATAGAGTTAGCAGTGACAATTCAAGAAGCATAACACATAGAGTTACTTGCAGGCCCCATAGAGTTAGCGACGACGATTGAAACCCACTGTAGGGACTCACACCTGGCAGAGGAAACCATGTGGTCAGAGAAAGAAAATGAAACATGGCATGCTTATAGATGAAACCTGTCTTCATGTGTCTGAGGAAAATGAAACCTGTCTTCATGTCTATGAGGAAGACGACGACGTGGTAAGAGAAAATAAAAACCGTAAAAACACCAGCTTATCAAAATCGCAACAACAACTGTTGTTTCAGCTTGCCTGCCCTGGCATTTTTGCGTCTAGATATTTAGGATCTGTGCTTGGAATTTGATGTTGATAGTGATTTCCCATCCTAGCATAGAGGAGTGGAGTTATCAATAGGAGCATAAAGGCAATAGTCCAAGGTGTTTCGCAACAACAACGGTTGTTTCAGCTTGCCTGCCCTAACATTTTTGCATCTGGATATTTAGGATTTGCACTTGGAATTTGATCCTGATAGTGATTTCCCGTCGCAACATAGAGGAGTGGAGTTATCAGTTGGAGCATAAGGGAATTTGGCCAAGGCGTTTCATATGCGGTGATGAAGCATGTGATGGGACTGACCCGACCAAACCAAAGACGAAGTAATTGAGTATGGAGTAGGTTTTTTCTGTCTATCTGATAAAATCACTTACGAATGAGATAGGGCCATTCGCTTGGTTCCAAGAAAGGCAAGGGAAGAAAAGGTAGCATCCCCGCTATTTTTAGACCCATAAGCAATTGATCCTAGTATTAATAGTAGGCGCATCAAAGTAGGTCTACCTCTAGCTCGTCTCTGTGAGACCAGTAAGTCTCACAATCGTTAAGCGAGCCATTACGATTGCTTATTTCTTTCTTTTGGATAGAGCTTCGGGGATAGTCGGTATAACATGTAAGGATGATTATAAGCCCAAAAACTAGAACGAGGTCTGCATCTTCTCATCCCTGCGCATGAATAAGGTTCGGCCAACTGAATTCGAGCCTCGGTTAGCAAAGGCAACATCAGCAACAGCAAAGACAGCTCTTCATCTAGACAACCATCGATGCAACCACAGCAAAGGCAACATCAGTAACAATAGAGATAGCCTCACCAGCAACAAAGACAGATAGAAACAATAGGGTTAGAGGCCTACACAACAAGAACCCCTGAGGAATCGTGGCCAGCAGTGGCAAGCACAATGAGAGGTGGTTTGGTAGCCTTTTTCTTCTTGTGAGTGCACAGTTTCAAGATAGTTTTTTCAGTTAGAAGAATTTCGTGTCCAATTCGCTAAGCTTGGTCTTAAAGATGTGAGGTGTCCAGGCCACTGTAACCTGCCTAGCCATGCCATGACACAAACATGCACTCACAGAGGGCGGAAATACGACTATAGATGTGTTGTGCAACCGCCATGTGGTGCAGCCAGCGAGGTGCTATGTCGTGGTGCTTATATGTTGCTTATATGCTTGGTATTGCTGAGCTAATATTTAATGCCAACATTAGTTTAGGTAGTATTTTACAAGTTTGAAAATATCAAACAAACAAAAAAATTATAACCTATTCTTTTAGCTTCGAATTAGCTTCGAGCCTCGGGAAGAGGCCTAATAACATGATAAACCATTATGCATCTAAAAACTTTGTTTATAGTTGATGAGTGAGGACTAACAAACAACACAAATAATACTAGACTCCTCATTTCCGATTACTATAGTCCCAACCCGGGACGACAAGGACTAATAAGAACATCAAATTAAGTTTATAAAATAATTAGTTTAAAATTTTAACTTTAAGATTTCCTATTTATAATTTATAATATTTAATTAATTTAAATAATATATATTATAAATTTAAAATTACGAAAAATAGAGAAGAATTAATTATTTTAATGGGTAATATTTATAATTATTTAATTTCATTATGTATTGGTTTATTTACAGTAAATAAATAAAAGATTGTGAGCTATTTTTAACATACATTAGAGTTGGTGTAATAGTCATCTTAAATTATAGGTAGCATAGGAATATTAGCATGTATATGAGACATGCATATGATAGCTACGTATGCATGTATCGCATGCACTGCGCTAGTATACATATTAACTTATTATGAAAATTGTCAAAAAAAGATAAACGAATTAATTATTGAAAGTTCTAAGTGAATACCTAACTCACATAAATATTAAATATATTGAGTGAGGTACTTAATATATGTACCACCATTATAATATATAAGTATACAAGATAAAAGGGAAAGACAATGTATTGCACAAAATAAAAGGGAATATATATTATGAACTATATTAACTAAATAAGAACTATAACATAATATTATATTAATAATTGTTAATTTACTAGGTATAAAAATGAAATTATATATTTTGTGTTAATTATAATATAAATTTTTTTAAGGAAATATAGTAAATATAATTATGTCGACCAAAAGAATCCAAATAAATATAATCAAGGGACATAGGACATAAAAGTTTAAATAAGCAATGAACTTTTAAATAAAACCTACGAATTAAACCTATCAACTAAGCATATCATTTAAAGATTAATAACCTACTCAATCAAATTTTACAAAATCAAATAAGGTTAAAGTGATAGAAAAGCATGCTCAGTTCCATGTAACAGGACACAAAGACACTGAGATGGTGAAAGGGAAGAAAGGCGGCGGTTCTGAAAATATAAAGAGAAGGGACTCTTGGCCTTTGGAGTGTAGTGCAGGGAGGAGGAAATATAGAGAGTTCATTTTGGGAGTTAGAGAGAATTTTGTGAAACCATAGGAGATTTTGGGGAAGAGATGTGAATTTCTAACATAATTACAAAGATTGAGCTTGATTGTTCTTGGATTTTTGGGCACGAGGGACAGAAGATTTGTCTTCTGGATCAGGGGACCATATAGGTAGACTCAGATAGGTTGGGAGGTAAAAGGCGGTTTGGTAACTGCAACAGTGGGAACAACCACAGTCCAAAACCCTTTCAACTAGTTCTAGGTATTCTTTTCAATCTATTTAAATTCAGTTTCAAATTTTTACCATCTAGATCAACACAACTTAACGAATAGTTCGATTTCTTTTAGCTAAATTAATTAAATTG
>APFE031032804.1:0-11649 GCA_000404065.3 Pinus taeda | reverse complement strand
AGCTCTGATTATGAGGCCTCGCCCCAACAAAATCGAACAGAGTAGTAATAATAAAACATAATGTTCGTAACCATGATATTTCAGGACGTTATTTATTTATTTTTGTAAGTAAAATTTCATTAGATTACTAAGAATTTACATAGAGTACATGCATGTAGAGTCTTCAACAGAATGTGTCTAGATTGAGAATATTCAAAAAATAAAAAGGCATGTCTAACCTGGAACTAACATTGGGCAAATCCTAGGCATGATCATTCACCCATAGATGGGAAAAAAGATGACAAGACTGAAGAAAACATTTCATGATTCTTGATAGTGTTCAGAGGCATGTTGAGAATTAACTAAAAGAATAATCCTAACCTTCCTTCATCCACGATGGTCTTTCCCACTCAATTAGCGTCCCATCAATACTGGTATCTGCATCCTATTGTGGTTCCTCTTCCTTATAATTGTCCTTCATTGTTGTCTTGTTGCTAGTGGACCACTCCTTTACATCGTTTCCCAATGGACTTGGTTTTTAAAAGCTCTTCTTCACACTAGCCCCAACTTCTTAGGACTGGGCAATTTTCCCCCTTGAGAAACCAAATATAGAGGATTCAAAGAAGAAGAGTCTAAATTATCCGAGGAGTTGGAGGTTGCAGGAGGCTAGGGTGGTGGAGGGAATTGAATTCCCAAAGCACTAGGAAAAACGCATAATTCCAACCTAGCTTGGATGAGATGAAGATACAAATTAGTGATTCAACATTCCACCACGTGCATGACTTCTTCCTAGCCCCATAAGTGCCATCCGACCAAGTTCCTTAATGCCCAATAACTGTCCCATGTGTTTCCTCTCTCTTTCGCTTCCATTTCAACAATCATTCTCATAATGTGTCACAAAAGGTCCTCGTCAAACCTTTCATTTCCTAGACCATGCCAAGGAGGAGGAAGTCGATGGCCTCTTCCTCTCCCTCCTTTTCTCGGATGACCATACTCACAAACCATGGCTGCTAGCTTTGATACAAGATCTTTTACTTATAGATGCATCAGAATTGCATGAAACAGATCTTAAAAACCATGGAACATAAAAGCACATAAAACAATGTGAAAATAGCACGATAAGCGAGAAACCATGACACAAAGATTTGATTACAAAGTTCATCCAATTAGGACTACATCTCCGGGCCCTGCTTAATAGTGCGGAGGCCTTCATTAATTAAGTGGCATAAAAAGAGATAAAAGTACAAGCAACATTCTTTACAATCCTTATACCTCCAACCTAGAAAATGGACAAAGAATGGAGAGCCCGGCTTCATAAACAAATAGCACCATTGAAATCCTTGTTAAAAATCTTACAGAAATGCCTATCCGAACACCCAATTCGAATAATCGAGCCTTCTACACCTTCTTGGAACCTCCCTGCTGCTCAAGGCGAGGTCTCGGCTTGCTGCCAGGTTAGGGTCTGTTGCGCTCAATAGCTTATGAACTAATCTACCAGTCCTCTCTGCCCTTCTCTAACATGGACAGTCTTTTATATATGTTGGCGGTAAAATCCCTCAATACACGGGCAGTTCCCGAACAAATGACAAAGTTAGCAGGCGAGTTTGAGTTAATAATGCAGAGAATCTCGACCTTGAATAATACACGGCAACAACTCTTTCAAATATGGAAAAACTCTTTAACTACATGTTTAACCGGGAGGCCCTTTACTATCGGCGTTTCCAATCGGCAGGTAGACCCAAAGCGCATACAACAATTGCCTTGCGATAACCGCGGACCCGACGAACTTATTAACTGTAATATATAATATATCACGTCTGAGGGTCCATATCGCAAATCGCGATCAGCGGAAACCCAAGTTTGATACAACATGTGAATGATTTCCCTTGCGAAATGTGATTGCAATATCACAAATCACAACATGATTTTGCAATTGTGATCGTATCACAACTTGGCTTGCTCCGAGGGCCAATTCTTTAACCCTTCTGAAATGCGATTGCGATTTGATTGCATCGCAATAATGGTCGATTTTCCTTAGGTCGCGGCCTCTTTCTTTATGCGAGACCAATGGCAGCCTGCCACTTAGTGCTTCCCCATTCGCTGCGAGTGTCTGCCACGTCATCTCCTCCTGTCACCTTGACAAGTCAAACATAAACTTTGACTTACTCTATCTTCTTCATATGAACTCAGATTTGAGTGTCATTCACACCGTTGGAATCAGGATGACGATCACTTTGATCCAATGCAAAGTTTATCCAAATTCTTCCACTCTGAGTTTTGTGCCTTTTACCATGCCATTGGTACTTTTTGAAAATCCACCTAAATCAATCCTCCCCATTAAGAGCTTTTGGACCGTTAAAAGCCTTTTCAGTCAATTGGAAAGTGAGGAAATTGCTCCCTCACTTTTTGTTTCTCCATACAGTGATCTTTACTTGGAGGCATTCCTTTGAAGCCAACACGAATGTAATCCACATCTCCCCGTTGTGAAGTTTTGGTTTTCCTATCGATTATGATATCTTCAGGTAACTTGTCTAGATACTCTAGTGCAAAATCATCCACTGTAGGAATCTGTTCAACCTCTTCAATATCCATAATCAACAGAGGTTCATAAAGCTTCAAGTTTTCAACATTCACTACTAAGTACATTTGCATATAAGCGGGTAAGTCAAGACGAAAAGCATTGTCTCCAATCTTTGTCGATATGGTGAAGGAACCATATCGAATGGGTCTCAATTTCTTCCCTTCTCCCTTCATTCTATCCTTGCTGATGTGGAGCCACACCTTGTCCCCAACTTGAAACTAATGGTTAAATCGATGCTTATCATGTCTAGTTTTATGTCAAGCCCAACTTTTCTCCAACTGCTCCCATACTACTTGATGGATCACCTGTATCCACTAAATAAACTTTCGTGCTTTGTCCCTATCATCTCGTCCATTTCCATTCTCATCCTTCCCAAAGACCATGTCTAAGGGATCCCTTGGTAGATAACCAAAACATGTCTCAAACGGTGAGCTCTGGGTGGATGAATGTGTTGCTCGATTGTATGCATGTTTCACATAAGGAAGTTGTTCATCCCACAACTTGGGATGTTTTTCCCAATAGCCTCATAGCAAGTGTACCACGTGCGGTTGACAACCTATGCCTGCCCATCAGTCTGAGGATGAAATGTCATACTTCTTTTCAGCTTAGTGTCCATCATTCTCCACAAGCTAGTCTAGAACTCTCCAAGAAAGCGAGAGTCTTAATTTGACACAATAGATGTGGGAAACCCAAAATGGACCCAAACATGCTGAAAGAAAAAATAAGCAGTGTGCTCAAAAGTGACTTGCTTTTTACAAGGCATTAAAATACACATTTTACCAAAATGATCCATGATGATATATAAATAGTCATGACCTTTCCTAGACATAGACAAACCACCTACAAAGTCCATGGACACACTTTCCCATGGTTGACTCGGAATAGGGAGTGGTGTGTAGAGCCCAAGTTTTCTATTAGAGGGCTTTGAAACAGAACACAACACACAACCCTTTACAAAGCGAGTCACAATGTTTTTCATATGAGGCCAAAAACAAAACCTTTGTAAATAAAATAAAGTTTTTTCAACCCCAAAATGACCAGACACAAGAGAGGTATGAGCCTCTCAGATTACATGTACCCTTTCATCAATGGGTATGCACAGTTTGCCAAGGTGATACAATAGTTTTCCCAACAAATAATAATTATCCACCTGCGATCCATGACTCAGTTTTGCATAAATCTCTTTAAAATCATTATTATTAGCATATTGTTTAGCATAACCTTATAATGATAAAGAAGCATTTTGCAAAAATACAGATGCAGAAATAGGAGGGCGAGAAAGCATATCTTCTACTTTTTTGTTGGCGCCCTTCGTGTATTTTATTACCAGATGAAATTGCTGGAGGAATCCCATCCATCTAAAATGACGGGCTTGCTGAAGCTTGGTCTGTGACTGAAGGTACCGCAAGGGCTGATGACCCGTATGGACGATGGTCTCCTTACCGATCAGATAGTGCTTCCACTTCTTTACACTCTAAACCAAGACATACAACTCCCTATCATACTTGGGATAATTCACAACAACCTGGGATAAAGTCTCCGAATGGTAACATACAGGCTTCCTTTGTTGCATCAATATAGTGCACATGGCATATCCACTGGCATCTGTTTCAATCTCAAAAGGTTGTTGAAGGTCTGGTAAGCCTAGCACTAGTGTTGTGTTGATCTTCTCCTTCAGTGTGTTGAAGGATTTCTATTGTTTTCCTCCCTACTGAAAGGCCTACTTCACACTTCTCAATGCATGTAAGGGAGCTGCAATAATAGAGAAGTTTGCAATGAACCTTCTCCAATATTGTACCATGCCCAAAAAGCTTCGAACCTCTGTAACATTTGTGGGCTCAAACCACTTCATAATCGCATCTACTTTAGAGGGATATATTTTCAATTGCCCATTACTGACTATGTGACGTAAATAAACTAGAGAGGTCTTCCCAAACTCACACTTTGACAGCTTTACATACAATTTTTATTTTTATTTTGAGAACGTCAAGCACTTTCTTCACATAAGATACATGTTCATCCCATGTCCTACTATACACAAGAATATCGTCCAGATATACAAGCACAAAATTATCAATAAAAGGCCTAAACAGATCATTAATTACCCTCATAAATGTGGTTGAAGCATTACACAATTCGAATGGCATCAACATCCATTCGAACAACCCATGTTTGGTTTTGAATGCAGTCTTCCAAATGTCTTGTTCCAACTCTAACTTGGTGATATCCACTACGCAAATTCAGTTTTGTAAAATAGACAACATTTTTCAACTGGTCTAATAATTCATCAATGAGAGGGAGAGGGTATTGATTCTTCACCATAATTTTGTTTAGCGCCATGTAGTCTATGCACATTCTCCATGTGTCATCTTTCTTTTGCACCAACACAATTGGTGAGCCGCACAGAGAATAACTCGATCTGATGACCCCTTGATTTAGCAACTCATGCACCTATTTCTTGATCTCCTCCCTCCATCTTGATAGAAGCCATCCTATACATGCCAATATTCGGTAAAGGAGAATCTTGTTGTAAATGGATCTCATGTTGAATTTCCCATTTTGGGGGCAATCCTCTCAATTCCTGAAACAATCCATCATAGTCAGAAATAATTTCAAACAATTATGTCTTATGATCAGGATCACAACCTTTCAAAGCGTCAGCCGTCTCGGCCTCTTTCGCTCTCACTACCATGAGAATGCACCCTTTACAGGAATTAACCAGTCATTTAATCTGTCCTACACTGACAAGGCTAGCACTAACTTTCGTATGATGAGCTCTGACTATATATTCTACCCCATCCTTCATGAGGTGGTATTTATTTTCGTGCTGAAATAAAACTACCTTTATGTTATATAGATATGGACTTCCCAAGATAATTCCACAGATATCCAAAGGCACAACATCTAACTCTACCTCATCAACTAATTTGGAAGCAATAACAAATTTGGCCCTACATTTCTTGGTTACTTGTAATTTTGCTTTATCGCTTACCCAACCAAGCAGGTATAGACTCAAATGAGGCTTAGTTTTGAGGCCTAACTTTTTCACTAAGGACTTTGAGATTAAATTTGCTTGGGAACCTGAATCGAACAGAGTTTCCACCTTTGTGTGCTTTATAATAACTCTAATGTGGAATAGTTCAATTCTCTTTCGCTCATTACTTACGAGCTCATTCAAATAACTAGTACTTGCAATTGAATCAAAACTATTATTAACAGAAGGAGTACCTTTTGCGTCCACAGTTGTGATCAATGTCTCATCGCCAGAATCTGATCCAAGGTCTTGTTGCATTGTTTCCATTGTCTTCTACTTGCCCTTTCTACTGAATCTCTTTTGTCTCAGCTCTGGATGTAGCTTCCAACAGTGGTCCTTGCCATGACCTTCTCTCTTGCAATGCATGCAAGATGGTGTTGCTTTGTCCTTTTTCTTGGCTACGACGGTCTTCTTAGCCTTCCCCATGCCTTTCTTCTGAATTTGCCATGTTGAGGGTTGAACGGTGTTTTCTTGGCTTGATCATCTCTATCATTCTTGCCTCGACTTTCAAGATGAATCACCTTTACGTTGACCGCATCAATCATAGTAGGCTCGAACAATAACAGTGAGTATCTTATGTATCTATGTAACGCACCAACATACTTGGTTAAAGTCTCAGGCGAATCTAATGAGATGCCCAAATTCAATGCTTGTTTATGAAATTCTTTAGTGATGCTTTGTACATTTTGGCCTTTACCTTGCCTTAGATATTTCCATTCCATTAGTTCCTTTTGTTTATAATCCAAAGGGTAAAATTGGTCTTTCAATGCAGAAATAAAACTAGACCAAGAGGAAAGAAGGTTACCTGACTTTTTACTGCCCTTCTGCAGTGCTACTCAGTCGAAGAGATTCTAACTAGACCTTTGCCTCATCTTCTTCGATATTCTAGATCTGGCAGTAGACCTCTATCTGTCTTATCCAATTATTAAGTTTTTCTACACTACACTCTCCATTGTACATGGGCAAGTCAAATTATACATCTAGCTTGAAGAAAAATATCTTAGATGTATGTTTGAAATCACGATTAGAGTGATGAGAACTATCACTTGAACAAGGAGAGGGAGGAGGCCCTTCTCCACCACCTCCATGATTCGCTGATATAATATCATCGACACCTTCCTTCTCGTGCCCAAGTGCCTTCTCATACTCTGAAAATAGCTTGTCCACTTTCTCTGCCATATTGTAGAATACCTTACGAAAATTATGTTCCTCTTCCCAACGAGCTTATTCATTTGCCATGTTTCTTCTTCGTTGTGCATGTCCTGCTTCAAGATCAAATGACTTAAGCATTCCATCTCCTTTTCACATCTTGTTCCAAGTTAGCATATACTCATGCAATTTGCATCAACAAAGACTTGCTCTGATACCAAACTTGATCCAAGATATTTTACTTATAGATGCATCAGAATTACATGAAACAGAGCTTATAAACCATGGAAATTAAAATCACATAAAACAATCGGGAGATAACATGATAAGCGAGAAACCATGACACAAAGATTTCATTATGAAGTTCATCTAATTAGGACTAGGTCTCTAGGCCTTGCTCAATAGTGGGGAGGCCTTCATTCATTAAGTGGCATAAAACGAGATAAAGTACAGGCAACATTCTTTACAATCCTTATACCTCCAAGCTGGGATATGGATGAAGAATGGAGAGCCCAACATCAGAAACAAACAGTACCACTGAAATCCTAGCGAAAAATCATGCAGAAACGCCTATCTGAACACCAAATTCAGATAATCGGGCCTTCTACACCTTCTCGGAACCTCCCTACTGCTCAAGTCGAGGTCCCGGCTTGTTGCCAGGTAAGGGTCTATTGCCTCAATAGCTTATGAACTAATCTGCCAGTCCTCTCTGCCATTCTTCGACACGGATAGTCCTTTATATATATTTGCGGTAAAATCCCTCAATACCTTGGCAGTTCCCAAACAAACGACAAATTTAACAGGTGAGTTTCATTTAATAATATAGAGAATCTCGGCCCTGAATAATACATGGCAACAACTCTTTCAAATATGGAAAAACTCTTTAACTGCTCGTTTAACCCAATAGCCCTTTACTATCCTATCGACATTTCCAATCGGCGGGTATACCCAAAGCCCATACAACAATCACCCTGTGATAACTGCTGACCCGACAAACTTATTAACTGCAATATATAATATATCGGGTCTAGGGTTCCATATCGCAAATCACAATCTGCGGAAACCCAAGTTTGAT
Organism: Pinus taeda; assembly: GCA_000404065.3. Classification (NCBI taxonomy): domain Eukaryota; kingdom Viridiplantae; phylum Streptophyta; class Pinopsida; order Pinales; family Pinaceae; genus Pinus; species Pinus taeda. The sequence goes on along the minus strand of APFE031032804.1, from coordinate 3,831 downwards.
ACAACATGCAACTACTTCCCCTTGCAAAATGCAATTGTGATATCGCAAATCACAACATGATTTTGTGATTGCAATCACATCACAACTTGGCTTGCTCCGGGGGCCGATTCTTTAAACCTTGCGAAATGTGATTGTGATTTGATTGAATTGTAATAATGGTCGATTTTACTTAAGCCACGACCTCGTTCTTTTGTGATATGCAAGACCAATGGTAGCCTGCCACTTGGCGCTTCCCCATTCACTGAGAGTATCTGCCATGTCATCTCCTCCTACCACCTGGAAAAGTCAAACATAAACTTTGACTTGCTCTATCTTCTTCATATGAACTCGGATTTCAGTGTCGTTCATGTTTGGTCAATTTAGTGTGTCCTAAATTGCTATATAAATTTTCAATCTGGGAGTCGTAAACTGTTGAAGTGAAGTGCACTATCTATGCAAGATAACCATTTTCTTATTTCTTTGTCATTTTTAGTTTTTTTTTATTTGTTTTTGGATTTATCTTCTTGTTGATTCCCTAATGTGATATGGTGTGTGAGATGGTGATTCTAGTAATCAAGTATGGACAAAAGTATTCAAGGTAATGATGGCCTTTAAAATAATTTCCAAACTTCAAAGTGTTCCAAAGGTGTTCAAACTTACAATGATGAAATCAATAGGTGCTTAGATTCTAATGAACAAAATAGTGAACTAGTGACTATGAAACCCAGTATCCTTGCTGTTGTATAAAGAAAAGAAAAGACTGAACTCAAAGCAATTTAAAAACTGTAAGCAAAGTAAACTAAGTCATATCACATCAATTCATTTTTGACCCCTCACCATTCGACTCGCTCTGGCTATAGGAGGTAATCATACACAAATTGAGTAATATGATATCTAAATTGCATAAAATAAAACTAAGATTAAACTACACATTCATCCTACAATCCCTCACCATTCGACTCGCTCTGGCTATAGGAGGTAATCGAGAATGTTATGAGTAATCTAATCACTAACTTGCAAAATTAAATAAACTAGTATCAAACTATACATTCACACTCAATCCCTCGCCATTCGACTCGCTATGGCTATAGGAGGTAACTGAAGAATGATATGAATAGTCTAATATCTATCTTGCAGAAAAGTAAATGAACAAAGCAAAGCTAAAGAAACAAACAATGCTGGAATTAGAACCAATAAAACAAATCCGCAGTAGGACAAGATAATTCCATCATGTCATTAGTCATCAAAAATTATATGCACTGCCCGAGCTTCCTATTAGAACCTGAAATGCAAACACTGATCAGTTGACAATAAATTAATAGCATAAAAGAAGCTATGGATAGCAAACAACATAAATACCATGAGCAAGTTAATATGTACAACAAACATCTATGGTATTAGGAGCGTAAAATGAAGGAAATACATAAATCTATACATCAACTACAGGACCTTGGTGTACAGGGACCCTCTGCAACCTCGGTCAATTAGAACCAATCACGGATTTGAACTCAAAATCAGTGTCTTCTCATATATTGCAATACAGTCATAAAATAGAAACTAAGTCTCGGCTCAATGGCTTGTACAAACAGTCAAGATTACACAACAGCAACTAGCCTATATGCATACGAAGATGCGTTATTTATAGCAGGAAATACATAACTAATTCACAAGGTCTGCACTGGTAGCCAGACACGTAAAAGACCATAATCAGAAATTTAGTAGCATGGTAGCCATGGGAAGTAAATCCAAGGAGGTGGTTTGTTGGATTCAGTCCACGAGCAGTCCCTAGGTGTTAGCACACCTCCTAAAACTCAAGACCTTGCCATGCAATCCTCCTCGTGATGAAAACAGAGTCGTGCCACCACTAAACTCCTTGTGTTGACCATCGTTTGACCGATTTTGACCGCGGGCTTCTGTGGATGATTTGGCTGAACCAAGGGGACACGTTCCATGTCCACGTCCTTTGTAGCTTGCCCATGTGGCTGAGTTCTTCAATAGACACCTGTAGCATAGAGTTTAACAAAAAGGTTGCGGAAACTGATTATGGCTGCGGAAAGTGACAGATTCCGCAGCTGGTTGAACAAAAATCTAAATCAAACAGCAGTCACAAAACATAGTTAGGAAACCATTTATATGCTCATTTTAAAATAATATGCAATGATTTGATAGCTTAAAGGTTCAGGTAACTGGAGAAAAAGGCTAGAAAGGGATGTAGGGAAGATGTAAGTTTGGGACTCAACATACCCCCACTGTGAAGGTGTTGCATGTCCTCATGCAACCAAAATTTAGTCATCACCCTTTAGTCTATGTATTCTGAAGCCTCTGCTAACACATCCAGTCCTCTCCTCTTCTTTCTTGGTGCTACCACCATCCTGGGTTTCCTTATCAAACATCCGAACTTGAGATTGATTAATTCCCTGCTCAACTTTCTGCACTTTTTCTTTAGTTTCTTGTTCTTCTTCTGCCACAGACCCATATGTAACATGGTATTATCATGAATAATTTTGTCCACTTTGCTTTGCTCTTCTAATGCATCGTTTTCTTGTTTAATGTGCCTGTTTAAAACCTCCAATTCAAACACTTCTTGTTTCAAAGCTTGAACTTGTGCATCTTGTGTTATGTGAGGCAGAATGGATGGTGTGCTCGGGCCTGCAGCTGTCTTCTCTAAAGATTCGAGGTATTCATATACCTCTTACTGTTTTGGATCGATTTCAGGTGTTTTCCTCGGGCTGGCTTCAAAGTCTTGTTGAGGAGGAGGACTGTCTTCTAGTTCTGGCAAAGAAGGGCTTACATCAACATCTGAGGGGTTGGCTTCAATATTTGGCAGAAGATGAGGTGGACTACGGCCAGCTTGAGGTTTCTCAGGTGTTTCCCCACCTAATTCAATGAAGTGGGGTCCTTTTACTTGTGTTCTCCTCCACTTTCGTTTGAGTCTGCTGCTCCTTAAGTACTGTGGGCTAGTACTTTCCTCTTCCATAATTTGTTTCCCTTTTTCTTCCTTCTTAGCTGTGGGAGCTTGTTTTTGGAGATGTACTAGTCTCTCAGATAACACTTGATAGTCTTCCTCTATAGATGGTTCTGGTGATTGGTAAACATCTTGTAAGTTCCTCTTTCCCTTCAACTTTCTCTGTTTTTTGTCCTTAGTTCTTTCCTCCTTTTCTTTTTGAACAGTTTCTTTAGTTTTATCAATAGGAGAGTCTTGGATTATGGCACTTTTTCCTTTTCTCCTACTCTTTCTCGGTGCCTTTGGTGTACTGCTTCCCGGTGCTTTAGATTGCTCTTGAAAATAGTTCCTCACTAGAAACCGCTCCCAAGTATCTTTGTTTCTCTTCAACTGGTCTTCAACTAGAATCCTCACGAGTCCATGATGATATAAATGAGACTCTATATCTCCTATGTTCTTTTGGACTGTGGTGCTCATCTTTTTCAAACTCAACAGTAAGAAATAGGGCAGATTAAGAGTTTGTTTCTCTAAAAAGTTCATCAATAGTCTAGTGTGATACATGTACATCGTCCCAAATCGGCCTTCACAAGTGATAAACTTTTGAATGATTAATAGTAAGCCTACCCATTCTTCTTTCAATGCATGAACAGGAATCCATCTTGTAAATACAGTAACGTCCATACCTGGGTTACGCAATATAACTCTCCATGCTTGCTCGTCCAGACTTTTGTTTTTAAACCAATGCTCACCTTCTTGGGGCAAATCTGTAGCAGTTGCAATTGAGGCTTCAGTGACCGTGAATTTCAGGTCTCCAATCTCCACCACCTGGTCATTGAAAGACCTTGCAAAGGCTTTCGTTACTTCCTTATTATGGCCTTTGAATTTCTGGATGAAACGGAGCCATTTAG
>APFE031032791.1:27474-38427 GCA_000404065.3 Pinus taeda | reverse complement strand
ACTGAGAAGAAGAAGAAGTAGAAAGAGAAAAATGAAAAGAAGAAAAAGGAACCAAAATCAAAAGGGAGCAACCAAGTATCGTCTAGCAAAAATTCACACACCGCACAGTCAAAACCTAAATCTCCTTGCGTCATTTGTAATGGAGACCACTATCACCGAGATTTTCCCTGCATCTCTCAGATCTTAAGGGACTGGTCTCCTCATTTGCACAATCGGGTAGCATCAACCTCTGGCGATCACATTGAATGCGCACCATCAACCAGTGAAAGGGAAGCACATGTACAAAGAAGGAATCCTAAACTTCCTTGTAAGTTGTGTGAAGGCGATCACGCCATCCACCATTGTCCCTTCCTTGAAGAGGCTAAAAGAGTTTTGGATAATCGTCTGGTTTCACCGCTACGACTTCCTTCTGGATATCAAAAACTCTTGTCGAGCCCTCCACCGGTTGAAAATCTGGCTGGCCCGTCATTGTGGTCAACCGAAGCACCTGTCATTGAAAATGAACCCCGTGAATTCATACCAGACGAAAGTCAAAGGGTCGATACAGTAGTTGACCCGGTCTTGCCTTCAGAATGTTCATCTTTGAATGATACCGTCACTGAAGAGAAAGAGAATGACACCATTCAAATTCTTTTCATCAACACCGATTCCAATGAGCTTGGGGGCAGTCCTCCCGTTCCTTTACCGTAGGAAGGAAGTTCATCAAATTTAGATCCGGCCGTCTACCTCGGTCCCACCACCAAGCAACCTAGTGGTTTCCTTCGACTGGAATTTACTAGGTAGACCCCGTTTACCAACTAGTGTACCATTCAGAATCATTGTACAAGCTTACATAATGATCATGGTTGGTACCATCATTGGTGAAGGGGCTTCTGTGAGTATCCTTTCCTCAACTTCTTGGAAAGCGCCTAGTTCACCATCGCTTTTGCATGAAATGAGAAATCTAACAGGCTTCGACAAGGGAAGTAGTCGAACTTTAGGGATCCTTCCAAATGTGCACATTACTTTGAGAAGGAAAACTATTCACATGAAAATTATTGTAGTTCAAGGACCTTTAGATTATAATCTACTCAATGGATGCGACTATATTTATTGCATGGGAGCCATCGTCTCCTCACTCTTTAGAGTAATGTGTTTTCCGCACGAAGGCAGAATGGTCAAGCTCGTGGACCAAATGTCATTCCCCGGATCACACATCGCAAATAGTCAAATGTCGTCCCTAAATGGTATTTTCAGGCAAGAAATGTCTCATCAATCTCAAGTCCATCCACCTAATGAGCGCGAGTGATTCAGGAAGATGTGACTGAAACCCAGGGGGTATGCACCCTGATCTGTTTCGGAAGGAAAACCTTAGGTATAGAGTGGGTTTCTGCGAGGGATATATGACTCGTCTGGCGAACGCGTCCTTATAGGAATATGGGAACAAACTGGAATATGGTACCTTCATCAAAGTTATGTGAGTGGAGGTGCATCTACGCCATTCACCTTTGTCTATTTCGATAGACATCGCCGAGGAAGCATTTTTCTTGGTAACCTAGAAATTTTTCACTATACTTGGGGGCATGCAAACCTTTTCGCATGCAAGTGAAGAGCAGCTATTTATTTTTTAAATTTTTAGGACTTCTAACCCTTTAAACTCGTAAGGTTAGTCGTTTCCTAACTTGCATAAAAAAAGGATTCGGGGCAAAGCTTCAAAAGGTGCAAGCTCCATAAAAAATGGCATCTTGAATGAGACATTTCTTATCTTATGACTCGCGAGCAATGTTGTCACAGAGTTCAAGCAATGTTGTCCATGAGCAGTTTTAGCACATAGTTCAAGATCATTAAGAAATAAACATAAGTCATGAGCAAGTGTTTCCCCCAGCGTTTAAGCTCATTAAAAAATAAACCAATAAATGACCATTGTGAGTGCCTTATCGCTAGCTTTTGAGCCTTGGTTGTGTTCTCGCCATCACCTCCACTATGTTTTTAGTCGATCATTCACCCCCATATGACTGTTTACCCCTTCAAGGAACATCTTCGAAGAGTGATTGTGCTAGCCATCCTTGTAACACTGCTGTGATTGGAGAATTCCAAATCTTTCCTAGAATGAGCTGCTACCCGAAACCATCACTCGTTCCTCGAAAATGAATCTTCTTTAAGCTCTTTTCACCTGACTCATAAAATATGAAAAGATTGCCGAGCGATTGGCCCCTCCAACTTCTTAAAAGGCAACGGAAGTGCTATCCCTCCTCTAGATTTTAATCTTTTTGGACCTGAGGGATTATTACACAAAAAGATCGAGCCCTTGTCTTGTTCGGCTCGTTAAAACTATCGAAAATTCATCCCTTTTGTATTCTTTTACGCTTTTTCAGACTTAAGGGATTATACAACGTAAAATAATCTTCAGAGTCTTCTTTCCGTTTCTTTCAGACTCTCTAAAATTGAAAGAGACCGAGTTATCTTTGTCGTTAAACTCGTTAAAACCGAATAGTGACAAACTCGTCCAAATGGACGAGAACAAGTTTCATTGTCGCTAGACTCGCTAAAATATAGCAACAGGTTCGTCCGAAGGGCAGATTATAGAACAAGCATATGTTGTCCTCCTCAAGCTTGAAAAAAATAAAGAGGTACTGGTCAGCAGTGACTGGGGAAAATTGGGAAGAAAAAAACAAGAAACTTTATTGGTAGCAAGTCACTCTTGAACATGACATTTTCCTTCTGCATCCATGCCGGGTTTGGTTGTTCCGTTCACTGATCTTCACCATTGGTCCATCACACCATCCATCTTCGGGGTTAACGCTACCAATCCATCGTCAGTGTCGCTGATATGTTCAAGAAAAGTCATTCAGAAAATTCACCTGTGTCTCGCCCACTACAATACATTCATGCTTCATTCCTTCATGACCACCACCCTCAACCTTGTATCGTCAGTTTGTTTTCACCTCCGAAATCATTTTCTTTGTTCTGTGCTGTTGATGTGGGATTCATTAAGGTGCTCCTGCGACGGGTCTCTTCTTGTCGACATCAACTCATTATCCAAGAAGTTGACTTAGGAACAACCCTTTCAGTACGTTGAAGCTTGCATGCCTCAATGGCAAGTTTCTCACTTTCGGTGACAAGTTTACATCAATGGCCTTCGACCGAGAGATTTTGCATGGTGCTCGACGCCAAGTCCCTTTTCACACCACATGAATTGTACTGTAGTACCTTGAGGGTCATTGTCATTATTGGTGATTCCTCTCGTACCTGTTAACAAATTATATCGTTGGCTGGTAATCAGGCGATGTCTTTCCATGTTTGACTCCAGAACATTTTTCACATGGATCGACTTGTACGCCGTGTGAAGATTGAATGAGTTTTGAAGACCTCAGAACTAGTTTCATCCATCCCTATGATATATTCATGAATATAAACACATCCAGTGTACATCATTACCGAACAGATGATCATCCAAATCAAAGGATGATGTGTCCATATCATCAGTCTGTCACACAGATGATCATCTGTCCTATGTACATGACAAATGAATTTATAAAGCTGAGCATGGGAATGCCCACCTCAGCTACATCATGAAAAAATGTTGTCAAAATAATGTATTGTATTGTATCTTATTACACGTCGCCTCCCAGCTTGGAAAAACTTCGGATCCTCATAGTAAAGCATTTCACCCGACATCAAAGAAGATTAACGACCTCATGCTTTAAGGGGCAACTATTATAGATATTTTGGTAAACTGTGTGTCGTTATGGAAAGAAATATTGAGTTGTTCCACATCTCTGCCGCACGCGCGCTGCCTCCCCTCTGACCTAGCCTACATCCTGCGCCCGCGCCTGCCTCTCCAGGCTCTGCCTGGCAGGGGCGCTGCTGCCCCAACCCCTGCCCGCCTTGCATTGGCCTGCCTCCCTTGGATCCTTCCTGCAGCTGCTCTGGGTGCCTCCATCTGCCTCCGCCTCCTCAGTGGGGTCATGGCCTTGTAAAGGTTGGCTCCTCCTCCTTTCTCCCAGCGGGCCTGCAATGGCAGGCTCTGCCTCCCCGCCTCCGATCTCTGAGTCTCCTGAGGAAGATTTTGCTTTGCTCTTGTCGGATCCCTCTGAAGCCAGACCCCGTCCTGCTCTTTCGAAGTTCATCAAGAAATTGGATGAGATCCCTGAGGTTATCCTTCCTCCTTCCCTCCCGCGAAAATCGACAATAGCATTATCTGAAAGAGGTCTTGTTGCTCAGGTCACAGGCCTTTGGCCTTCTCCTCGCACTGTGCAAAAATGGGTGGAGCGCAACTGGAGCCCAATGATCCAAGGAAAGATCGCTATCAGATTCTGCGGGAGAGGATTCTTCACCTTCCTGTTCGAGTCAAAAGAAGACAAGAGCCTCATCTTCCGCAATGGCCCCTACTTCATGGACACAAGGGGGCTTTATTTGAACAGATGGACACCAGACTTCGACCTAGAAATGGACATCCCAAACGTTGTTCCTGTGTGGGTGCGCCTTCCACATCTGCCCCTACACTGCTGGGGAGATGAATCTGTCAAAGCAATCGGCAATGCAGTCGGAAACTACATAGACAGATCAGAACCAAGGGAGAATATGCATGCATGCGCAAGGATTTGTGTGGAAGTCGACTTGGGGAAAGGATTGCCCGAAGCAATCAAGCTAAAGGTGGATCAATGGATGCACATCCAGCAGCTGGATTACGAACAACTGCCCTTTAAATGCAAGGTATGTCACGAGTACGGCCATTTCGCCAATAGATGTAGCAAGCTAAAAGTAATTGATGTAGAGCATAATGAGGAAAATGCAGGGGGTTCTTAGGAACAAGTTAAAAGGAAAAAGCATAATCTGGGATCTAGTTTCTCCGCACCACTGTCATCAAGACACCCTCCTCCTCCTCCCCCCCCCTCAGATTTCCCCTCCTCCCTCAATCCCTTTGAATCCCTATCAGCAGAAGTCCCATCCTCTCCCCCTCAATCCCCTCGTCCAGCTTCCCCGCGCTCTTTCCCTCCTCTCTCTCCTACCCCTACCATTGAAAGAATCCAAACCAGAAACAAGGCAAGGGAAGGGACCCAACCTTCAGACCCTCCGAGGAAAGCTGGTAGAAAATCGAACAAAGAATTGAGAGACGAAGCAGCTGCTAAGGAGATGGCAACCGGATCTCAGCAACCCATGGACTCATTTCTAGGCAAGTTAAAAGGGAATGGCGAAAAGGCCAAGGAGAAAGCAGGACTCCACCCAACAATGGGTAAATAATGAATTTGGCCTCTTGGAATTGTAGGGGAATGGGCTCTTCCCTAAAGGTGAAAGCAATCAAAGATCTACTGAATCAGGAATAGCTAGACATTCTCCTAATCCAGGAGACCAAAACCACCGAGCAGGACTTCACTTCACAAACACAAAGATTCAAAAATTATTCAGGCACTTCAAAAGGCTCAGATGGGGCCTCAAGCGGAATAGGCACACTATGGAACAAAAACAAGTGGGAAATCAGTAACTCACAGCTTTGCAACTGGTGGATCAAAACAGAGTTAAGGAACAAGAGCACCCAAGAGGTCTACTTCATATATAACATATATGCTCCCAACCACTATAGAGACAAAATCAGCTGCTGGAACACATTAGAAGCAGACCTCTCCTCCATTCAAAGTAGTCTAATAATCCTTGGGGGCGACATGAATCTAATTAGGCAGGCGGAGGAAAAATTTGGTGGTAACTTCCACCCAGACTCAGCAAGAGATAAGCTAGAAGCAATAATCCAGCTCTTTAACTTGATAGACATCCCTTTGTCGAATGGCAAATATACTTGGACTAACAAGAGAGCAGGCTCTCACAATATTAAAGAAAGGTTAGACATATTTCTCATACAGGAAGGGTTGGCCAGCAACTTTCAGGTAATTAAAAGCCACACAATTCACAGAACAGCCTCAGATCATAAAGCGGTGGTCCTCTCTCTGAATAAAGGAACAAATTTAGGCCCCCTTCCCTTTAAATACAACAAAAACTGGGATAGCCATATAGAATTCAGCACGCTGGTGCAAAATCAGTGGGCAAATGAAATATCAGGCTCACCCCACTACGTGTGGGAAACGAAACTAAAACAACTAAGGTCAGCCATAAAACAGTGGGCAAGAGAGCTGGCAAGATCCGAAGGCAAAAAGAGAAACAATCTGCTGTCGGAAATGGAGAGATGGCACAAGGAGAAAGAACAAACTCAGCCCACAACGGAAGACATAGATAAGGAAAAAAGCATGTTCATAGAGCTCTACAGGCAAAATCGTGTGGAGGAAGAGGAACAACGAATGAAATCCCGCTACCTATGGTTGAAAGCAGGGGACAAGAACACCTCCTTCTTCCACAATAACGTCAAGACCAGAAGAGCTAGAAATCAAATTGACAAGATAGAAGTGGAAGGGAGAGAGCTGCAAGAACAAGAAGAGATTAAAAATGCAGCCTTCAAACACTTCAAGGCTCTCCTCACAGCAGACTCCCAACAGCACGACAACACAACTTTCCTCAGTTTAATTGAGAGCAAAATTAAGGAGGATCATAACAGGGAGCTGGAACAAGATCCCACCGAAGAAGTAATAAGAGAAGCCACCTTCAGCATGCAACAAGACAAGGCCCCGGGGCCGGATGGCTTTTCAGTAGCATTCTACAGGCAGCATTGGGAAATCATAAGAAAGGACTTTGTGAGAATGGTGAAAAATGTATTCAGAAAGCACAAGCTGGGGGACTACACGAAATCCTCTCACATTGCATCAATTCCCAAGGAAGCAAATCCCAAATCATTTGATAGATGCCGCCCCATATCACTATGCAACGTCTCATACAAGATCATAACAAAAATCATTGTCAACAGGCTCAAGAACCTCCTCGCTATCATAATCTCTGAGAATCAGGGTGGCTTTGTCCCTAAGAGACAGATTATTGACAATGTTATCCTTATACAGGAAGCCATCCACAGCAGTCTCATCAAAGGAGAACGAGGAATGATCATTAAGTTGGATATGGCCAACACTTTTGACAGAGTGGATCACTCCTTCTTAAGAGCAGCTTTGAGAAAATTCGGGTTCTCCTCCAAAGTAGTCGACATCATAAGTGGATGTATCTCCAACCCATGGACCGCCCCGCTGATCAATGGTCGCCCAAGCAATTCCTTCAAAAGCACTAGGGGTCTTAGGCAAGGGTGCCCTCTTTCCCCTTTCCTTTACATAATTATGGCGGAAACTCTAAGTGTACAGCTAGAAAATCTCTGCCTCAAGAGAGAGATAATGGGGATAAGCATTGAACGAGGAATAAAGGAGATAAATCACTCTCTATTCGCGGACGACACTCTTCTAATTGGGGGAGCTTCCAGCTTGATGGCGAGGAGATTCAAAAGAGTTTTGGATGCTTTCCTTCAGGCTTCAGGAGGTAAATTAAATAACAGAAAATGCAAAATTTACACTTGGAACGTGCCGCACTAGATTCAACAAAGTATATCCCAAATATTTGATATCCCTCTTCAAAGAAACTGGAGTTCTTTCTCCTATTTGGGTTTACCCCTGGCGAAGGAAAACATCAAAGCAGAGGTGTGGACAAAACACATAGAGAAGATGAGAGGCCTCCTCCAAAGTTGGGGAGTCTCCTGGCTAAATCTAGCAGGCAGATCTATCCTCATAAAGGTTGTCCTTTCAGGATTGCCAATCTACCAATACGCGGTTATGATGGCCCCGGCAAGTATTCACAAGCATATGGAACTCATAATGAGAAGCTTCCTCTGGTAGGGAGGAAAGTAGGACACCAAGAAGTTCAGCTTAGTTAACTGGGGCCAAGTCTCCCTCCCTTATGAAAAAGGAGGCCTCTCAATAAAAATCCCAAGCCTCTCTAATCAAGCTCTGGGGCTCAAACTGATTTGGAAGATCATCTCAAGCAAGGGATCTTGGTGGGTGGAGACCATAAAAAGAAAATACCTCAGCGGCCCAAATTCTAACATTCTCAACGATGCTATAATAGACAGACCATGCACTCCAGTTTGGCGTTTAATCAAAAAAGTTTTCCCTCATTTTAGAGAAAATGTCTCTAAGCTCCCGGGCAATGGAAAGGACATCAAAATTTGGACTGATAGGATAATGAACACCAATCCAAGGAACCTCCAACAAGAGCTCAGGCCTTTACAGGATTGGATGGTAGACAGAAGGATAATTACATTGTACGACATCTCTATATGGCACCATAACAGATGGAGAGATTGGAAAGAGTTGCAGTTACCCCAGGAGCTCAAAGAATTATGGTACAAACTGAAGTCTTCCCTCTCGGGAATAGCACCAGTCAACAAAGAGAAAGAAGACAATTACATCTGGGATTCATGTGGAGGGTCATTCTCAGTTAGAGAAGGATACAAATCTCTTCAGAACAGAAACCCTACAGCCAACTGGAACCTCCATACAGCCACCTGGAAGTCTGAATGCATCCCAAAAGTGAAACACTTTAACTGGACCCTTCTCAAAGGGAGAATCCTAACTGCAGATAATCTGAGGAAAAGAGGAATTCAAGGCCCCTCGATTTATTGCTTCTGGAAAGCTGAGGAGGAGACTATACAACACTCCTTTCTCCTTTGCCCTTGGGCTCAGAATTGTTGGAATCAACTTGTTAGTCCCCTGGAAGCACGAGGAAGCTATGATCAGGTATACACCGTCCAGAAGAATTGGCAAAAAAACTATCCACACCAAAGAAAAGGCAAAAACAATATAATCAGAGTCTGGAAGTGCATCCACGCCACCCTTTGCTGGAATCTATGGCTTGCCAGGAACAACTACGTCTTCAACAATATACAACCAAGAATGGGCACTATCATTGCAAAAACAATGTCCAGCATATCTGAAGCGGTGAGTGCGAATCTCATTACTACTCCAGATCAGTTGAGCTGGACCCAAGAGGAAAAGGTTAGGTACAATAAGTTTAATATATGCCACACCCAAAATCTTCCTCCAAAGAGCAAAGCTCACAAGAAACAACCCTCCTGGAAGCTCAGGGGAACCAAAGAAGAAATTCTCAAATGGATTAGCACCCAAAACTGCCCCACTCTCTTCTTTGACGGAGCATCAAAGAATAATCCTGGAGCAGCAGGAGCAGGAGGCATAATAAAAGACCAAAATGGAGTTCCCATCTGTCGATATGAATGGGGTCTTGGGGAAGCATCAAACAACGCAGCAAAAGCCTATAGTCTACTCCTTGGTTCCATAATTCTCTCCGAAAAGGGCCTGAAGAATGTTATCATCATAGGGGACTCGGCCATTATAATTTCCTCTATGAACACAGGGAAAAAGTTCCTAAAGGAAAGCCTCAACAATACCAGAACGAGGATAATGGACAATTTAAGAGATTTGGGAGAAACATCCTTCATGCATGTTCTCAGAGAACATAACGTCGAGGCGGATTCCCTTGCAAATAAAGCAGTCAAACGGAAGCAAGGCCAGGCATGCGTGGATGACAGGTCATATATCAGAGCAATCCCATAAGACCCCCCCCTGCCGTCAGAGCCACCAGGTCAGCTCTTGTAAAATCTTTCAAAATATCTTCTGCAGTACTGATCCCTCAAACCTCGATCCTCCTCCCCTTCCCATGCTGCCGCCTTCCATCATTTCTCTCGTCCTTAGCGCCATCCTTCCTCACGCTCCCCGTGATCCTTATCCTGAACTTTCAGGTATCAGTCACTTCAGTTCACAGGGAGATCTCGCCCCGAATCAGCCTCTCGATCCCTCCTCGGTTTCTGATGGAAAAATCCCGCTCAGGCAATGCCTCTCCCTCCTCCTTTATATCCCCCCTCCCTCCTCAGGTGTTCTCAGTTACATTCCACGTCTTCAGTCTCTGCCTTGCATCGGGGCTTTATCAGTGAGTGGCATAGATTCCAGTAGGAGTGTTAGAGTGAGTAAGGCGCTCCCCCCAGGCCTCGACTCCAAGCGAAGTTTTCAACAACCCCTCAGCTCAGTCTTCTGCAATACATCTGCCCGAGGGTGCGTCCACAACGACTACAAGAGGGGACACTCTCTGAACTCCGCTATCAGCAGTAGAGACTCAGAGCCGAGCTCTGTGTTACTGGTAATGACATATTTCAGCTCTAACTTCTTTTTGATTACTGATATTGGGTTCCTGGACAGCTGCAGAGGTTCGATTTTGGTCTTGTTGCTCCCTCCTCTCTGCAGTCGGCGCTTCTTCTCTCTGATCCAATCCCACAGTTCTTCCCTCCTCTTAAATCCCCTTCTCCCCTCTGTTATTCTTTCTTTTCATCACACAGACCTCTTCATCCACCACAGCATCATGGAGGACCAGCCAAATAACCAGGGCGAGCCACAGCGAATCATCAAGCCACTGGATCAACTCTTCAACAAAGAATGCACAATGTGCAAGGCCCACACAGTCATGATCAACAGGTTCGTCAAACACTTCAACGAGCTGAAGAGTGACTATGAATCCGACAGCAGGTCTAAGCGCAAGAAGCTGGAAAAACAGAAGGAAGAAATAGATAGCTCGAAAGGAAGGTGCAGTCACCTTGAGGAAGCAATAGAACAAATCAAAACTCTCACCCAGAGCTACCAAGCCTCAGCTTCCACCAAAGCAAGCGCCAAGAAAGACCCCATGCCAGACGACTCGGTCACCCAAAATCTCCACTAAATCCCATGCGCTGCAAATTTTGCTACATAGGAGGTGCTTTTTCCAGGCAATATATCCGTTCCCTCTTTAATTTCAATTCCCATAGTGGAAGAAATGAGGAAAGTGGGTCTGCGCACCCGATTTTGATCCTCTTCGCCAAAACTCATGATAGTTATGTAATAGAACTTTGTTCTCGTTTTTTATAATACAAAAGTACCCGACTTCGTTAAAAAAAAACTATTATAGACATTTTTGGGAACTTCAACCCCAATCACAAATGTCCATAAACTGAGGGCTCTTAAGTCCCTAAAAGTGTTGCTTCACTGCCTAAAGGAACAAGGTCAACTGATT
>APFE031032791.1:0-16705 GCA_000404065.3 Pinus taeda | reverse complement strand
TCAATTTATTTATTTTTTTCTATATTTTAAATTTTAACATTTAAACACTTATAATGAAAAGCATATTTGTAACTATTAAATTTACATAAACTTTAAATAAATAGAAATCTAAAATAATTGATATATATCTATATACTATGGAATTCTTTTAAGAATGAAGAGGAAAAAATTGCCTCATCAGTGGAAATTTCACATTCACTATTTTTTTATTTTTTTGTGGAGAAGAATTTTACAATCTAGTACCAATTATTAGTTGTTTTCATGCAAAGTTATATTTAAAAATAATAAAATACTATTTACAATAGAAAAATAAAAGGCTAGTATGTGATACCGGAATATTGTAGTGCTAAAGGTCGAAACCTCTGTTGTAATTGAACTCTTGGCAGATGAATAAAGCATTGTGCTGAGCATTTTAACTTAGTATTTGTGTGCAGGGGAATCTTGTGAGAGGGACAGGGCCCACCTTCTTCACAAGATTCACCCATTCCTTTTCTGTTAAGTGTGTGCTATTTTTGTATGTGTTTAGCCTTGCTTCTGATATTTCCCTTTTGCTGATATGCTGTTCCTTTAATCGATTGGCGCTGTGAGAAGTGTGTCACCGGTGAATAGGATTTTTGGTGTGTATTGGTGACTGGTCACAGAGGCAGGTGCTGGACGTCCTTATTCTGAGGATAGGGCCCTGGTCCTCTCTTACAAACAGCCATCATTTTTCCGCAGATTTGTTACCTTTACTCAATTTCATTTCATTTCTGCAATACTTTAAGTATGTTGTAACGCAGAGTAAGCGTTTGCTATGAATTATATTTGTTGTACTACAGCTTTTAATGCTTTTGAAATTAAAGTGCATACAGTACGAGGTCACCTTTGAAACAAAAGGACTTTCTCAGGTTGACAAACTAATGTGGTACTGAACTGTTTAATCAATAACAATTCGAGTGACCAACACCAGGAATAGTTGGAATTGCTAGAACTATCAAAACTACTGAAAGTAGCCATAATTGCTGGGAACAGCTGGAATTGCCAGAACAGCCAGAAAAGCTGGGAACGTTGATGGAGAGGGTAGAAGCCAAAAATTTGGGGAACTTTTGGAATTGACGGAACTGTCGGAAGTTTCGAGAACAACTCGAATTGTCGAAACTGCTGGAACAGCTTGAGCATCTGTCTCTGAAGGAGAGTAGCATGCAAGAGACAACTAACTAACATTGGGATAGTTTTATGGTACTTAGCAGCAAATACACCAAGAATGGAATGTTACAGCTAGCATGTAAGGCAACACTAGCATGCAACAACAAGCATGCTAGGAAAAACAAGCATGCAACGGATAGCAAGCAAGCAAGATTCAGCCAACACATAGCTCAGTATGGCAACATGGTGCAACAATGGCACATAATGCAATACAGTGATGGATATAGTCATGATTAATGAAGTGTGATGACATGGAGCATAATACTGATAGGTGCAGCATGGTGCAGCGTGGTGAGGTACAGCATGATGACGAAATGCAGTACAATGATAGTTGAAGGAGTCACCTTGGAGAATTAGTTGAAGCAGCATGTCTTCAACTGGTATCATGTATCATCTTCTTAGAGATGATCTATGCTCTTACCTAGATAAGTCAAAGTGTTGACTTCTATTGTAAATGTGCTATCTCTCTCTCTCTGCTGAACTATTGAAGAGCATATAAGAAGAATTAATCAAGGGTTTCCGCACATTGGGGTTTTTCCCTGGCTAGCGCCACATCTTGTGTCCTCTTGTCTTGGCTTGCCTTCTACGATTTATGTTCATGTTCTATCTACAATTTACTTTAATGCTGATGATATTGAGCTAACTGTGAAAATTGAAAGAAATTGCTTTAAGCATAGAACATAGCTAAAATTAATAGGGCACAACACTTATTCACATGATGAAAAAAAAAGAGGCAAACAATAAGAAAGAAAAAAATGAAAAGAAAATGGAAGAAAAGACAACACACAACAACAGAACAAAATGAGAAGACAAAGGAAAGGAGCCAAAACAAAGCATAATGCAAGAGACAGTAAGAAAGATAAGAGAGACTTAAGAGAACAACATGTGATGGGCACAAGAGAAGGAAACTAAGGTGCAACTAATCCTACTCTTAAACTAACAACTAGAAGGTCAGGGTCACATATAACAAAATTTCCAGTGAATCCACCGTAATTGCCCGTGACATGCATCCACAAAGATATTAACAATTAAAACATATATATAGTAGTGTGTAACAGAAAAGATAAAAACATGAATAACCTGCACAAACCTTTCAAGGTCTATCTTGTGGGCAGAAAGATATGTCACAACAACTACTTTCATCCAATCCAGATTCTTACCTCTATGATGGAAGGCATTATCAGACAAACCTCGATTACTTCTTGCGAATGCACCTTATTTTGTGTCATTATTCTTAGAAAACATGTGAAAAGGCATAAACCTATTTATTACAATGGAGCTTATTGAGTCAGATTTATCAAATTATTTAGCGATCGGACCATAAAATACATGATGATCGTCTTTAAAACCCTGAAATGTTTGGAAGGATGGGTTTTCAATTAGAGGCATGGGATTATAATGAGAATCATGTGAGGGAAAGTAGATCTTTTCATATTCATCATTCATGTTGAGATGGCGAGGACCTGACATAACCTTCTGTAGAGATTGAAGTGCCTCAAATGCTTGAAACAAATATGAATATTAACATGTTGAATGATGAAGATCAAAGGCTGTAAAACATCTGCCATTGGATACACTAGTAGAAAAATGATAACACAAATGAGAGTCATCAAAGACATAATAATGATCAAATGTGTTGATTAAAGCATCAAATTCCCATTTTTTGATGAAGGTAAATCAATTTGAACAGTTCTACAAATGCTCTAAACAATCAAACCAAGTTCCTTGCATGCCAGATGTGACACATTGTTTTCCCGTATCTTGTGGTAATCTGTGCAAGCATCGTAATAATGAAAAGAATTTAGAAGGGATGTCAACAAAAAAATATATGAAACCATTCAGGACATGGTGAATGAAGAATAACTTGATTCGTGTGATAACTCATGCATTTATTATCACTTAATAGGATCTCCCATGCAATGAAGAGAAAGATTTGCAATATGATATTTGCAAGGAAAGCCAGGAGCTGCTCATCATGACATGAACCTAAAACATATAATTCCTTCATGAAAATATGGTCTTTGGAATGATAAACTTTAGAACGCCATGACTTTATGAGAGATACACACTCCAAACTTGATTTTTCTGAGAGAGATTTTCATGAAGACAAATGAACTGAAAAAGATTCATGAATCCAATCGGAAGTAAAATCTTGGAATTTTGAAAGATCACATCCGAGGTACTAGAAATTTCTCAAGAATAAATTTTCACTAAGTGAATCCATCCAAAGAGAAGGAATGTGTGAGATTAACAAGATATGACATTTTTCGAGGGGCTTACCAGAGTCGTGAGATCGCGACATAACCATCAATGGAAGTTGAAGTGCCTCGACTCCCTGGCAGGTCCTGAAACTTTCCACCATTATAAAATCAGATTCTAAAGATTGTACCAGATTGTCCATGGTGTGAGGGTAATTTCTATTACCAGTTTCAATAAGCCCACTTATCATTGGATGGCAGCCATCTTGGTCACTGCTTTGACTATTTTATTCAATTTCAATAACCGGATTACACAATTTGAAAGGTTCTTCTAAGCGCGAATTCAAAGATAAATGAATCAAGGAATTTTCATGAGAAACATGATTTGAAGAGTTGTCTTCGTGTAAGTGAAGAGATGATGAGGGTTGGGAAGAGTACTCAAATATTCGATTATTTTCATCTTCACCATGGATAGTCTCACCAAATTGTGCCAAATCAGAAGTTAACTCATCGATAATGGAATTGAAGAACATACAATACCCCCATCGCAAGTAGATGTATAGCGGATGGTAGATCACAAAGGATAGTGCGATGAGGAGGAAGTTTCAGTAAGCACATATTCTTTATCTGTATCAAATTCTAGATCCAAAGTAAAATCTGCGTGATAAACCAAAGATCAGTTGATGTACCTGGTAATTCATGATTGCATGCATCAATAAAATCATCATCATTGGAATGGTTGTTTCCCAAGGCTACAAATTGATTGAAGTAATTGATTGCATTTCATTCACTACCGAGATTAACAAATTGACAATCACCCAATAATGGAAGCGCATAATATTGACACAAAGGATATTAACAAAAATAAGAAGGATTGAGATCATCTTCACCTTCATGGTCCTTTTCTTGTGTAAATTAATTTCCTTGTACCCAATCACAATTTGACACCAGCAATGTGGGAATCAAGAGAGTGTGAAAGACTAGCTGGTGGAGTAGATTGGTCGGGTGGACCACAATAGAAAGATTCAATGCATATAGCTGAGAGAGGATAATAGGAATTCAAACTAGAGTTATGAAGAATGAAATAATCTTGTGGAATGGAGGAGTTAGTCTTCACCATAGGCGTCATGAGCCATTTTGTAATTTCATGCATTGAATGTGAATCATAAATAGAAGAAGAATGAGAAAGTGGATTGGGAATTTGATTTGCATATTTTTTAACTTTATTTATATCACATGGAGGCACCCACATTGGGACTAGAAACGTTGGAGGACAAGGCACAAAAGGGGTAATAGATTCCTCGTCCAAAATCAGAGGTCTCTCATGATTCACAAGAGTTGGTCAAGTATAAAAATAATGGGGTTTAGGTTTGTCATGTAAAGAGATAAGAACCAAGAACTCAAACTTTTATTTCAATAAGTCTTGATTCATGTATTCTTCAGAATTTTCACAACAAAGGTGAAGGAATCAATTAAAAAAATTCTCAACTCATTCATTTCGCTTCATTCTTGAGAGATTGATTCTTTTATAAACATCTCGGTAACTATACATGTCAAAGGATTGATGGAGCTCCCTGATGAACTAATGAAGGGAATAGATGCAAGCAAGTGGCAACGTATGGCACCATCGACTAACACGACCTTCAACAGTGAGGAAGAAAATTACACAAGAAAATTTGTCATCATTGATTTCATAAGATTCATAAAATTTAAGAAAATTAGAAATGTGCTCAGTTATGGGTGTTCCATCCTATCCATAAAACTTTAATTGGGATAAATGATCGAGAGGATCATCGAGGATTGAAAAATGATAAAAGGCAAAAATGAAGAAACATCCCAAGAGTAAGATTTATTTATGATCCATTTTAGATAAGAGATTCAAATAAGATACAATGGCCTCATCTTGTCATTTGTCTCTCCTTCTAGCACCAACGTTAATGGTGCTGCAAATGCATCAACTAAGGGGTTTCCCCGATGTGAAGTCCCAATTAGACCTCACAAAATTTTATGTAGGATCACCATCCAGAATATTGGCCCGGTTTCTATGTATCTCAAAGATATGCCTTGGTTCTAACTTTCAGCACAAGAGAGGAATGAAATGTTGTCTTTGAAAAGTGAGGAGGTGTGCCTGGTGAGTGTTTGGCTATAAATGTGTCAAGGTTATTCTACTGAGCAGAGGGGAGAAACATGAGCCTCTAAGTGAGAGGTAATAGTACCACCTACGAAGAGACACACATGAACTAGAAATATTTGTCTCACATCTAGCAGAATATTCCACAAAGGATGTGATGGTCATTAAAACCAACAAATGAAGAAATATTTGTCTAATATCTTGCAGAATAGTCCACAGGTGTGGCACAACAATAAAAACCATTACAACACATTTTCAATAAGTTAGGTGCTAAAATAACTAAAATAGTTCAACTATCTTAGCACATGTGAAAGCAAACGTGAAATACAAACATCCACAGAATATTCTTGCAAACATTCATAATCCATGCATGAAAAACATGCTAGCCTTGAAGGCTTCTATCATTAAGTAAAATTTCCAAGACACATGTTTGCAATGTACATCACCAGCTCCAATAGTGGAACATTGGAGCCACTCCTTGTTCCTCAAAGAACTAGCTTATCTCTCTAATGCCTTGTAGGAGGAGCCAAGGTGAAAAGTCCCTTGCTCATACAATGAGGGAGTATATATAACCAAGGGGTGATGCTTTCCCTCCTTGTGACCCTTTGAATACCCTCATGAACAGTTTGACTTCATATGAATTTTCAACTTACATGACTTTCCACATTACATAATTGTCCTTTGGACTTCCACTTTACAATGAATACAATATACATGGTCCATAATGATGATGTGGCATATGACAACTCATGAAAAGACATGCCATGGCACTATAGATATGAACTGCTTGAATGATGTGGAAATTGCAAGCCACTATTTCTACTATGAATGATGTTTTCTTGAGAATGCTCTTGTCTTGAACCTCATCATGGACTGGTGATACAAATCTTTAATGATCTCAAGTCTTGATTTATGGTCACAAGTTGGTGTCCCTTTATTTTGGATTGATAGATTAGCTTACATGCTTGGCTATAGGAATATATTTTACATGTCCTCCTCCATCCCCTTCTTCATCATCCAACCAACGTATGATAAGATACCTATATCTCCAATTTACTTGTGTCAAGATGATAACAACCCAAAAAAAACTCCTAGCCTAAGATGATGCACTTTGATTGATGGACTGAGCTCGAACCCAGTAGCAGGGTGGAAATGAGGGATCAATGACTATGAATTACATATTTCAAGCAGCTAGGGCTAAGGATTGAGGCCTAATACTATGCAATGCGTAGTTCAGGCTAGGTTGAGGAACAATCCTGCGCAGTTTTAGAAGTGAGTGGGAAAAGCTGCACAATTTTGGTAGTTAGTTAGATAGGCTAAAGGGATGGTCAATGCAAGAGGATTTTGTATAGTTCTCAGAGGCAAGGAAGGTTGGTCCATTTTGGAATTATGCAGTTCAGAGGGTTAGGGAGAGAGATTAGGTCTTGTGCTTACACAATGTGTTGTTAAAGCCAGGATGTCTGAGAGGATTGTGCAATTATGGAGGTCAATGTTGGTTCTTGGGCTCAGGAATTACACAATACAATAGTCCTGGGAGCCAGGAAGAACACATTGCTTAGAATCAAATGTTAGGGTCATGACTAGAGGAGTGGAGCTACATAGTGCACAATGCAAGTAGGTTGGGTGAGATGAAGTTCCTGGGTCGAGAAGCCTCTTCAAAAATGGTTAAGTGTTAAACCAGTGAGACGGATGTGAGAAATGATAAAGCTTAAACTATAATATAAAAAATAAAATACTTGATAGCTCAACAACATAGATCACCCTCGACCCATAAACAATACATTTGCCTATGTGTGACTTCTTTATGACCGGTTACAATAAGTGCAACACCACAAGTACACTTTACGAGGATTGTGACGACACTTGTGTGATAATGTTGAAAACTTTGTTAGTGAGTGCGACATGTGTTTATATCATTAGGAAATTCATAAACACAAATATGGACCCTTGAAACAACCATCATGATATTTTAAACTTGATGCGACAACCCATATGAGAAAAGATGACATTTTGCCTGAGTAACAAACTTGACAAAAACACTCCAAAAATATACATGAAGTGAATATTAGTGTTTGTGAAAACAATGTAAAATACCATGGAAGGTTCTAAAATTAAGCATAGAAAAAAAATTTGGAGGGTGTTGCAGTGGCTACGACAGGGCCCTTTTCCCGATCATGTCAACAGAGCTTGGTCGGTTCAAAGGGATGAATAAACGAGACCAAGGAGCCTCAAATTCATTCAATGACAAATAACTGATATGACACTAAATTCAAGTTTAGTTGTATGCATCTAAATAACAATTAATCAAACTAATTAATGGAGGACCATTTAATTCCTAAATAACGAATGTTTTTGAAGTGATGCTTGAATTTTTTATGGCTCAAGGATATAATTTACCTGCTATAGATTCATTTTCTTTCATCTTTGCTTTGGATATGAATCTACTGGTATGGTTGGAAATCTAGCACCGATATTAGATATCGAGCTGGGAGATGTAGTACTATATCTACTAATGTTGGTTGATCAACAATATCAACAAAATTAATATAATAAATTGTTGGACTTGGTGTTGGCTTTTGCTATATATGGGTCATGAATTTTGGTTCCATCACAATGGTCTTAAGCTCCTCTTTAGAGTCTCCTTGCAATAACGTTTTCTTGATATCCATTTGTACTATTTCCAAATAAAATGTTATAAAAAGAGAGATTAAGACTGACCAAAATTTTCTTTGCAACATGATCGAGTACCTCATGAGAATGGAAACCTTTCGACTTTTGAATACGCCTTTTCTACTAGTTAAAACTTACTTATGAACCTTACCAACTAGACTGAGCTAATTTAGAGATTGTTGATGAAATACACATATAAAATTTAAAATAAATATCTTATTTGACATTTATGAGACCCATAATTCCAAAGATTATGCAAAGAAGAAATACATTAGTAATGAAACAAAAGCGCAAAGTCTTAATGGTTTATTTTCATGAACTAGAAACCATTAAATGAATAGTGTGAAGATATCACCATTCTCCACACTCTAAAAAGAAACTATGTCAACATAAGATTTGAAAAAAAACAATAATAATAAATTAAACAAGCACATGGTATGACTTGTAAAATGGCGATATCTTTCTCAAACAATGCAAATAAGATGTGAGATACTTGAGTGGAAAAATTATCTGACATGTTCAGAATGTTCGTTGAGTGAAATTGTATTATATCTCCCTTAAGCACATATACAATTGATGGCCTCTCATGATAATTTACACATTCAAAATGCCACCTAAATCCACTGAAATATCATCGTCTGATAATTTTGTGACCTCACATGGATGATATCTTTTAGTTACCTGCTCAACACAATCGTTCGGTGCATAAACAAGTTTTATGCATTCATGTGATGGTACATTAATTTGAGATATCACAAGATAGATTCAATACTTTGATGATGAAATTATATGAATGAATGTGAACATTGTTGAATTGAGGCTTCTGTGATCCATAATAGTTATAAGTATAACTTCGGCGTAAATCACATATAGAAAGACCTTTGTCGATGCATTTCGAACCAACTTGTCTTGATGATGAACCACACTGGTTTGTTCGAAACGCATCAAAAAAGGTCTTTCTATATGTGATTTACGATGAAGTTCTACGTATAAGAATGTGAGCATTTATAACTTGAAATGTTGATATATTTTATGGAGTTCTTTCACACTCTCACAATGTATAACATTATGGAGCGCCTCCCTCACTATCCTAAGTAAGGGACTTGGAACTCCATTATTTCTAGTATCATTGAACAAAACAGTAGTAGTGTCAGGAATAATAGTGTCAGACCACTGACCGATGAAATGACCACTCAGAAAATTAGTTTTTTTTAAATTATTTGTCAAGCACTGAAAAATACAAAAAATAAATCACTCTCCATTAGGGGAATTATGTCCCATGCACACTTGATGACCGAATGGAAAATTAGAAATAAGATTTTCCATAAATTAGAAAATTATTTTTGAATTTATAAGAACACGGGAATTTTAGGAATTTCCCTAACCTTTGGTTAAAATTGAAAAAAATTGGCAAAATAATGGGAAATCAATGCACTCTAACTATAAGGTCAGTGTTATAGTTCCTAGAAAGGTAGGGACTAATAATTTAGACATTAAATGATAATTTTTTGATAAACATATACCAAATTTCACCATATCCAATATTTTTTCAGAAGAAAAAAAACCAATACTTGTATTAGAGAAAAGTATTTACATATCACGAGCTATGCCACAAACACCTTAGTAATGTATTTCAATACAAAATCCATAAATTGATGACCATCCTAATCATCCATGACTCCTAGTCTCATCGGTTCAATAATCCCATAACATTGTCCTATGATAAAAAATAGCATACCAATAAAAGGCAGATAATAAACCCGAAAACAACATCATCATATTCTGATAAGGGCCTAAATACAACAGTAAACAAATGTACATAGCCCGTCATTTCCACCAATCCTCCATCAGAAATCATAAATCTACACTGCGTGTTCACTTGAGCCATTATATCTCAAATATATAGGACGAAAACTAACATGTCTATTAGAGGCATACTTACAGATTTTGGACAAGGAAAATAAACATAAAATAAATGGTGTGCCTTATATATCGATGTGTTGCTCCCAAATAAGTTTCCCAAAAGAAAACCCCTGGTAGTATATGTGATGCATAGATGCACAACACCCTTCCTTTGATATTCTATATATCAACATGTTTTATTTCCTGTCAATGTGCAAAATAGAAATCCTTTGGAAACTAAGCAGTAAAGACGTTGTTATGTTCATACAGTGGAGTAGTTCAGAGGAATTAAGAGTTTCCCGTTTATTCACTCAGTGTATAATGGCCTTGGAGTCAGTAAATAAATCAATTTATTCAATCCCCATTCAAGTAGCACACATGACAATTCCCTATAGGGCCAGTAGCTTTGCCCTAGTATTTTTTCCCTATCCACTACACCATTTGAAGAATTAGAATTCATATGGGCCCTGATAGATCACCATCCCACAACCACATATCCTTGCATATGAAGCCCCATAAAAAATTCCCATCAAAAATTTATCCCACACCGCCCTTAGCATAATGTCCCTAGTATTATGTGAGACTGATATAGGACATTTCTCAAGGAAATATGAAAATATATTATATAGGTCTACCACATGTCAGGATATCTATGCTAAAAAATTAGTGCATTTATTGCCCTACGTATGCCCCAGAAAATGTAAAGTGAGAGGGCCATGTTTTCCTTCTTCTACCTGAACCACCACTGCATGCATCTTTCCACCATTGAGTCCTCCCACCCAAAGACAATCCTCAAATAGCTAAGGACCTTCTCCCTAACCGCTTGTGCAAATAGACACTATAGAAATAAATGACATTTATTCTCCATTGTAACCTTTCATAATGCGTATCTTCCTGACCCCACATATCCTCTCCTTAGTAATTTTTTCCAAGTATCTTGTCATGAACCACTAGCCACCCAAAACGTACCAATTTCAGTGGAATATCCCACTTCCACATCGCCTAATGCTAATGTGCATGAGGGATACCAATCAAACCTTCTGTTAAGTAGGTATATATGCCCTTATCAACAAGTTGTCCCCTAACAATCATAACATTCCAAGTCATTTGGTCGGCTCTCATATTACAACAGATATTCATTGTATATAGGCTAAGAGTCTACCCTTCCCACTCTACAGCAAGGTCCCCAATAACCCAATAGTTTTACCCTCCATCCATTGTGTGTGCAGGACCACCAGAGACGCGTCCAACATGGCATCCTTTATATACTATTTATCCTTTCCGTGTAGAGAGTTAATCATGGGCATGGAGAGATGGTGATATCTAGGCATGTCCATGATGGCATCTAGCCTGACCTCCATGATCTCATCACTTCCCATAATCCACCTCAAGATGCTCATTATCCATGAGGTAAATTTAATCAGGCTTCTGTAGCATAATGAGGTTGTCCTATCTAATGAAGCACCATCTCTGATCCAAGAAATCATGGTGAGTTGCCCCAGGAATTTTCTCTTAATAATATCATTCCAAATACCATCTAAATTGACATCCCTCCAAAGGTTTTTGCTCAATAATTCCCTATTGAAAATATGAAGATCTAAAAAGCCCCAACCCCCCAACTGACATGTGCCTAGATAGGTACCCATAATTCACCAAATGTAATTTCTTCTTGTCTCCAAACTCATGCCATAGGAAATATACCATTATTGAGATCAACCTGTGAATAACGTTAGTTGGGAGGAAAATGATGTGCATCCAGTATGTCGCCATACCATTAGAGGAAATTTCAGCCTAAAAGTGCCCATGAAATTTTCATGTACATAACATGTAAACCAATCACAATACTTTAAATGTAAAAAGACAAACATGTAAATATTTTGGAGCGAAAATAAAATAAACTATTTTTAATTGTATTTTTGGCTTATCACCTTATATGTTTATTCAAATCTCAAGTCTAGACACTCAATGGATGCAAAATTAAATTATGCATCTGACAAGTAACCATTATGCACACTTTGAGAAGACCCACATTCATAAAAAATTAAGATACAATAAAAAAATGTGTTGAATGTGTTTTTTTAAGGTATATTCATTTTTTATCAATGTCGTTTCTCTCAAAAGTATGCATAATGGGTACTCGTTTGTTGCATAATTTGATTCCACATCCAATGTGTGTCTACACTTGAAATTTGAGTAAACCTATAAGCATATAAGCGAAAAATACAATAAACAAGAGCAGTTTTTTTTTCTTTTCCCTCTAAAATTCATAACTCTTAGTTTACTATTTTAATATTTTTTCTTAAGAGGACACTTTCATGCTAAAATTTGCTCTAATCTTTATACTACATCGTTCACCAACACTAACTGATCACACATAGTAAGCCCTCTATTTGACCAAGCAGTCCACCTCTTTTTGAATTTCAATACCAACCAATTCCAGTCACTGGCTGAGTACCTATTAGGCTTTATGAAAAACCTTAAGTATTTAAATTTGGCTCTCAAAGCATAAATGGGAACTCAAAATATATCAGCAATGTCCTGAATCACAAATTCTCCCTCGTCAATGAAAATTAGTGTATATTTTGTTCGATGCATCACCA
This sequence comes from Pinus taeda, assembly GCA_000404065.3. Classification (NCBI taxonomy): domain Eukaryota; kingdom Viridiplantae; phylum Streptophyta; class Pinopsida; order Pinales; family Pinaceae; genus Pinus; species Pinus taeda. Next base: position 4,019 of record APFE031032791.1, on the reverse strand, counting down.
AGCTAGAGGCTGCCCCCAGATCTCCGAAAACTTGACAGAACGTTTGTCATTCCATATTTGTCCCATGTTCCATCAGTATTATATAATCTATAAATATCAAGTGAGTTAGGGTCACCTGCCTTTTCATTATGTATCTAACAATAGTCCCGATTGATTTGGTTGCTCCAATCATCATATTAAGTTCATTGATCACAACAATAAAAAAGTAATGGGGACATAGCGCCACCCTATCTCAACCCCCTCAATGGCCTGAGAAAAGAGGATGGATATCCATTATTGATCACTACCATATGTTATGATGTAGCACATGACATTATCCATCTAATTAACCCTGGACCGAAGCCCATCTTATGCAAAATCAATTTGAGAAACTCTCAAAACACGTAGTCATAGGCGTTGACACAGTCTTGTGTAATAGCCATTGCATCATGTATCATTTTTTCCTCAAAAAACCAAATTTGTCTACTGAGATGTGCTTGGATAATACCATTTTGATCCTACTAGCAATGACCTTGGATATAATCTTATATAGCAAATTACACAGATAAATCGACCGATATTTAGAAAATGTCCTAGGATTGGGTACCTTGGATATGAGGGTAACGAAACTGGAGTTAATCGGTCCCAATATCACCCACCTAAGTCTCGACTCTTCAACCATCAATGTCAGGTCCTTGAACATAATGTCATAAAAGTGAAGGAAAATTTCCACGGGCCACACATCCATCCCATGACTCTTCTCCTTTACCATCGCTTTAAGGACACCTAGAGTTTACAAGAAATAAAAACAAAACATCGAGAAGACGACTTCTCTTCTCAATATTATTTATCAGTTAAATAAGATTATAGTAGAAATACCAACACTAAATTATTGCAGTGAGTCTCAACTAAGCTCAATGGAACTGGACTAACTGAAACTAAACTAGGACACTTGGATGGATAGATCAAGAGGAATCTTAATTTGCTGCAACATAAGTTTATAATAAAAAAAAATTCCTTCAGGACTCTAATACCTGAAAAAATTCATTGATATTATCATCATCCTAGATGTCTTCAACATGTATTTTTGCAGCTTCTATATAGACTTTATCAAAGCATGGTGTTGCAAGCCATGATTCAAGGAAATTTAACTCTTCTTCAAAATCGTGATGTGTACCTGCACACTGTAAATCAATGTTAGAATTAAAACAATTTTCAGAACCACATTGGTTATGTTCCTTCTGCTCTGAAATGAGATATTTCTCCTATTGCACTTCCAGCTCTACTTTTGGCTTTGTCTTTGTTTTCTCTTTGTGACCTTCCCTCTTTTCCTTTGCCTCTATCTTTGTCTTTGTCTCTGTCTTTGTCTCTTCCACTTGGTTTTTAGATTCAAGTGGGATTACCTCAACAAACAACATCATGTCAATATGATGTTTTGGTTGCATTATCAACAACCATAAATCATGAGAAAATTGAATTGTTGGATTGGTAGCTTCAATGTCATCAACAAACTGTGTTGGTGGATTCACAAAATGGTCTTTAGGAAGCTCTATTGTTCAATTCATCATATTGCCATTAGTAAACTTTATTGCTCGATTTACAAAATCTTCGTCCACTTCTGATTGTGCATTGTGGGATTCACAAAACTCTTCATCTTCAACTAGATTGCCCCCCCTTACACCAAACTCCTTTCAAGGGTATTCCATGCCTACTTAGTTGCCTTGGCATCGAAAATCAGGGAATAATGTTGTCATCAAAAAATTCTTTTATGCATTTAAATGCGAAGACTTCCTTTTTCCTCTTCACTTCTAATTCTTTAAAAAAAAAATCATACATCTCTAGTTTTTGCTTTGACTTTCTTAGTCTCTTAGTTTTTTCCATTTATTGAAAATGGCCTCACTACAACTCAACAAGGCAATCAAATTTCAAATATAATAACTACCTACAATTAAAAACTTTATGGTGGCTTCTCTTTGCTTAGCTTCCACGAAATGGACGAATTTACAAATTCTTTGCTAAAACAACACTTTCACAAAGCTGACATAAAAAACACATCACAATGCCTAGATCCAATTACAACAATACCCCTTTTCAAATCTCTTTTTCAACCCAAAAAAAAATACAACACCCCTTTTTTGAATTGCCACTTTAAAAAAAACTCCAAAACAAAGTCCTTTAAAAACACCCTTATAATCCGTTAAACACCCTTATAATCCTTGTTTTAGTTCTCCCGTCCCTCCTTTAAAGGATCAATCCTTTTTAAACAAAATATTAAAAGAACATTTTTTGTAAAATTAAAAAAAAATCTTTTAAAAATACCTTTTAATAATTCTTTCAAAAACTTTTTAGGTAACATATAAAAGGAGGGTTGGACTCCAAAAAAAATGAATCACTATTTAAGTGACTGCAAGAGACGTTTGAACGTGAACCTTCGAATCTTGAGCTCTTCACCTTGACCTGCGTCTGCCGCTTAACGCGCCAAAATTTGTCCCTACGTTTTCTTATCCGGTCAAGGCCCTTTACGATAAAGATGGGCTGTGTTGAGAGGCATAAGTTGAGAAATCGTAACTTTGGTAGGGTCAACACACTTGCTCACTGTGGACGGTTGTGTTGATCATTCAAAAAAAATCTTTAAAGAGAAAACTTAAAAACCTTTTTTTGCTTTCTTTTTCAGTGGAAGGGAGATAACTAACAATCTTCTTCGTCCTTTTCACATAACCTCGTTCATGCCACTAGTTTTTTCAAAACAATGGAGGTTTTTTCACCAGTTTTTTTTTTTCAAATTTTAGGTTTCTGTTATTCACTATGGAGTTTCATGTGACCTGAAGTTTTGATACCATGCTAACAAAGCAAAACAAATGATGGAGTTTTATGTGTATGGAGTTTCATGTGACCTGAAGTTTTGATACCATGCTAACAAAGAAAAACAAAATGTAAAGCAAAAGATGGTTCTTCTCAATATTACACATCAACCAAATAATATTATATCGAAAACATCGACCAAATAAACCAAATAATATTATATCGAAAACATCAACCAAATAAACCAAAGAATATTATATCGAAAACATCAACCAAATAATATTATAGAGAAAACATCAACATAAAATGATTACAGCAAGACTAAACTAAATTCATCCGAACTAAAGTAAAAAAAACTGAATTAAAACTTTTACATAGACAAATATATCACCTACTAAGAGATTGAAATTAAATTCTCTAACAAAAATTTCCACATTCATATCAATAATTTATACCTATAATTGAACAGATCGTGATACATCCAAAAAAAATTCAATATTTGCATGCTCGTTTCATTCAGAGTCTCCAATAATTTAGCCGTTACATGATAGTTCTCTGATAAACATATAATTGATCTCAGCAGACACCATACAATATTAAGACAGTTGTGCTATCTAAAAAATAGCAATCTAAACGCTCATAATTGTATACCCCACTATGTGACAAAACATCTTTTAAACGCTCATAATTGTATACCCCATTATGTGACAAAACATCTTTCACAGATTCCGTGAAAACCATTGTAGTGCAAGAAAATCAATGCATAGGAAGACCTTTTTGACACAAAAAGATAATGGACCTTACACATATAATTGTATACCCACCATGTGACAAAAAACCTTTCACAGATTGACACAATAAGATAGGAAGACCTTTTTGACAGAATAAGATAACGGACCTTGCCAGTTCGCTATCGTCAAGCAGGGACGCATATCTAACACGACCTTCTAGGCGTTGAATACGGCCCTCTCAACAACCGATCAAAAGGTTTCAGAATGGAAGGTTATCACGAATATCGCAGAGCTATCAAAATTTTCAGATTCTAAATAGAATTACTTTTGATTAAAAATACTTACTGGACACTGAAGTGAATTGATAGCGCTTAGAGAATGCATATCGAATTCATTAGATATATGAATTGAATATGTAAAAATTAGTATATAAATGCATTGTTATTTTATTTAATTTTTAATCTATATGATGTAATTAATAAATTATAATTTGTTTTCATAATAACA
>APFE031032788.1:0-10818 GCA_000404065.3 Pinus taeda | reverse complement strand
TGTGAGAAGATCAGCTCGAGAAAGAAGGCAGCCAGAAAGGTATAGTCCATCTGCTTTCTGTTCAAACTTTGCTTTGTCTGTTACTGATGATGATCCCAGAACTGTGAAGGAAGCAGTGGATTCAGAGGATGGAAAACTCTGGAAAGAGGCCATGGTTGATGAAATGGCATCTTTGCACAAAAATGAGGCTTGGGATCTGGTGGAGTTGCCGGCTGGAAGGAAACCCATGGCAGCAAATGGGTGTTCAAGAAGAAGACAAATGCAGAAGGGAAGGTGGAGAAATACAAAGCTCGGTTGGTAGCAAAAGGTTATTCCCAGGTGCCGGGAATTGATTTTGGTGATATTTTTTCTCCTGTTGCCAAGTAACTTCTATTAGATTACTTTTATCTGTTGCTGCTACTTTTGATTTTGAGGTAGAACAGATGGATGTGAAGACAACATTTCTTCACGGGGATTTGGAAGAGGAAATCTACATGAAGCAACCTGAAGGCTTTGTGGTGAAGGGTAAGAAAGAACTGGTATGCAAGTTAAAGAAGTCTCTGTATGGGTTAAAACAGTCACCAAGGATGTGGTATCAGAAATTTTATACATTTATACGGGGACTTGGCTTCACCAGAAGCAAAGAAAATCACTGTGCGTATTTTAAATTAATTGGTGACTGTGTTATTTATATGGTCTTGTATGTGGATGATATGTTGCTGGTTAGAAATGACAAAGAAATTATCCAGGATTTGAAGACCCATTTTTCCTCCAAATTGGACATGAAAGATCTTGGTGTTGTAAACTATGTTTTGGGCTTGGAAATTAAAAGAGATTAGACAAAGAGGAAGCTCTAGTTAAACCAGAGGAAGTATGTCGAGACAATATTGCAGAGGTTTAATATGCAGGATAGTAAACCGGTGAAGGTTCCTATTCCTGTAGGTGTAAAGTTATCTGTTGAACAGTGTTCCAAGACATAAGAAGAGGAAGAGGACATGTCCCGTGTTCCATATGAAAGTGTAGTTAGTAGCCTGATGTATGTAATGGTCTATACTAGACCAGACATTGCACATGCAGTGGGAGTATTGAGCATGTTTATGTCAAAACCAAGGAAGGAGCACTGGACAACAGTGAAGCGGGTTTTCAGGTATTTGCGTCGCACTAGTGATTATGGTTTGTGCTACCAAGGAAGACCAGGATTGGACAGAGTGTTGGATATCCGTGGCTTTGTTGATGCAGACTGGGCTGGAGATCTGGATCAGAGAAGATCTACAAGTGGGTATGTGTTTTAACCTATTTGGAGGTGCAGTCAGTTGGTGAGTAAGAAACAATCTGTAGTGGCACTATCAACTATAGAGCAGGAATATGGCAGCCACTCATGCAAGCAAGGAAGCAGTTTGGTTGCAGAGATTGTGTTCAAGTATGGGGTTAGTACAGGGAGCTATAAGGATAGACTGTGACAGCCAAAGTGCAATTTCTTGGCAAAGAACCCTGCATATCATTCAAAGACAAAGCACATTAATGTTCAGTATCACTTTGTGAGGGATATGATAGAAGACAAAAAGGTGTTGCTGGTAAAGGTGGACACTTTGAAGAATACTGCAGATGCATTGACAAAATCTGGTAGCTCTGAGAAGTTCTCTTGGTGTAGAGAAACAATGGGTGTTTCAGGGCTGGAAAAATGACTAAGCTCTCTTGTGGCCCCCTGTGGAAAGAAAACAACAAGTGGGAGATTGTTGGGTTGTGTTATATTCCTTCCACATAGTTAACAGGGGGTTTAAGGGGTACCTATAACCCCACTTTATGGGGTCCGGGGTAGCGCCCTGGAAAATTTTGGTTTTGGACCCTATGTTAGGTTGGGCAGACCCACCTATGGTTTTGTGCATGATGTTCGCACATGTTTTTTGGACGCGATGGTTTTCGGTCCATGGTATTGGATGCTTCGGCATGTATAAATATGTATTGTAACATTGAAAGGAACATAATGAAAAATAAAGCTGGTAGTCCCGATTTTGGGATCCATGGGAAAATCTTTGTGCATATGTGTTTTTATGTGTTATGCTCTTGCATTTTTATTTTTCCTGTGAGTTAGAATTTGTATGCAGGTAATTTCTGTATGGGGTTAAAACCTACATTAAACATGCAAGAAGAAATAACACACATGAAACAAGTATTTTTATCTGGGGAAAGAAATCTTCTAAAAACCCCAATGCCTTCTTGCATTAATCAAATGAATAGAGATGTATTACAATCGCTTTACTCAACTGAGCTCAACCTACAAGTGTAGAACCTATCTCTCTACTCACTTAAGGCCTCTAACCCAGACTTAGTCAAATTTTGCCATGACTTGAGCTCCTATTTCCTTGCGTTGTTCCTTGATGAATTAGCCCCTATTATTTAGGAAATTTCTCTAATTGAATTGCACAATTTGTTAGGTTGATCATCTGACTACATGCAACACTTATACACTCAAGACTAGTCTACAATTGATTTTATGTTGCCTTGGAATCTCCACCTCAACTAGGTAGCTTGAATTCTCTACATGCACTAGCTATTTTGGGTTGATTGATCAAATAACTAAATGATCACTAATTTTGATTGAAGTCCCAATGCTTAATTGACCTTCCACTAGTCCCTCCAAAAGTTGGAATTAGTTTAACTTAAAACAACCTTAGATAATGACCTTGATTGCTACAAATTAGCAATCACACATACAGAACTGAACTCTAACTCCTCCAAATTGAATGCACCGAGTAAACTAGGTGACAAAAGCCATGTCACACAAGTTAACATCATCTAATTTGTCTGCTAATGTGGAAATTAAAATTTTCTCAATTTAATCAAGGAAAAAATTAAATTAAAAAATTATTGTTGTAATTTTCAACAAAAAGGACCTTCTTTCTACCCTTCGCATTCCTTGATTGATGGTCAAATTTCAAATATTCTTCTTGAATCAAATGCTGTCCAAATAGGCCGAGTATCTTTGCTATATATAGTGGTTGGAGTTTTTAATTTTGAGGCCGATATGATGAGATTGAGGCCAACTTGTTAAGTGAGGAAGTTGAATTGGTGGAGGGTAGATAAGACACATAAAATTATTTTTCTTTCTTGAAAGTAGCACAAGAAGGGTCTAGAATACATTGATTTAAATGTTGACTCAATATAAAATTCCTTGAGCACTCAATGGGTCATTTTACCTAATGACCATTGAACGAAGCATGAAACCCATGCTTTAATAAGTCATTTTTCTTTTATAATAAAAAATAAAATTTCTTTGTTTTTACAATTACATTACATCATGACTCAAATACAATTGTGAAGATCAACACTAGTTATATTCTTCAACAGATGGAACTAGAACACACACAAAAACGACATATTGGAACATTAATTAGCTAGCCAACATGATTATAGAGTTTTGTATAGAATGTAGTGTATACAAGTTCCTGTAAATAATATAATCAAGATAATCTTCTATATGTTATTGTGGATGTATGAGGATGAATCATTCTCAATACTACATTAAGAAAAAATAATAAATAATCATAAATTAAATCATAATTGTAATACTAAGCAAAGATATCAACATTAATTGAGATGTAAACCATCATCCAAGCTAGGTCATAAATAATAATCAATTAAATCCTAATTGTCATACTAAAAAAAGATATCAACATTAATTGATATTTAAACCAGCATCCAAGCTAGGTCATAGATTGCAAACTTTGCCACCATGGAACATAATGGTTTCTTTAAAATACCACTAGGCCCTAATAGCACATTCAACTCCATTAGACCTACTTGGAAACATGGAAAAAAAGGTTTTGCATTGAATTTTAAGGTTTGCATCACCACGAAAATGTTTAGTCCTTAAGAAGAAGAGCATGTAGTTGGTAATGAGGTTATTTGTTCTGTTGAACATTGAAGTAAAGGAAAGACAATTTTTTATTATTGAGTTGCATGTACATTTTTCAAGTCTAATGATTCCAATTTTTATAATTTTGAACTCCCAAATCCGTTAATTATGCAATAGTAAAGGATAAAAATAAATGGGTAAAGGTAAAATTCACTACAATACACCAGATTTATGTGGAAAACCCAACAATGAGAAAAACCATGGGAAAATGATTAGCGTTTTATTTAATCAATAAATACATGCATACATTCACTAGCATCTCATTCACACATGCCTCAATTTTACCATAGATGATTCCTATTGTGTAAATAGGCCTTGTTAGAATGATATGGGTTAATACCATGGGCCAATACCATGGATTATCAATACCATTTTCCCAAAACAAGGAGCATGGGATAATCAAAATATTATATATTTTATTTTGATTTGGTTTGGTTTCACATCTAACAATTACCCACTTGAAACCAACTAGAAACTTGAGAGAATATTTTTACTATTGTTTCTATCTCCTTGCTACTAATCCTTTCCTAGGATTCATTTTCATCAAGATTTCATCATCCCAACCAAGTTCCTACAAAACAACTTCTTATCCCTTAGAAAAATATTTGTTAACATATTAACTACATTATCTTTAGTTTGTATTTTCTCCAACTATATCATCCCATTATCTAGAACTTCACATCCCAATGATATATCACATTAATGTTCTTTGTCTTGGAATTATATGTTGGGTTCTTTTGCTAAATGATTGGTCACAGGCTCAACATCCACTAGATTATATTTTACTAACTTGTGAGTAAAATATCGAACTAGTGGATTAGGCCTTGCCCTCGAATCCCAAAACGATGAAGTCCCCATGGATATATTAAAATCCCCACCAGTTATCAAATTCGGCTAGGTATTTTGTAAAATAATTGTCCCAAAATTATTTTTAGATATCGACCATGCAAATTGATGAGGATCAATCTAGAGCCATTTCCTTCAGAGAAAATTTCAATACCTTATCTAGAATCGACACTCCAGAAATATGAAACTTTGATGTTCTTGGAATTCCACCCTATAGATAGACTCCCCGAACAACCCCGCATATTAATAATAATAAATTTCCAGCCACTGAACAAAGATTCCAACATATTTGGAGTAGAGGTCCCATCACCTATTGTTTCTGGTAGAAATATGATGTTTGTATTCTTTAAATCTACTAATATTTTGAAATCATGTTTTTTGAGGGGCATGCTAAACCCCTATAATTGAAAGAAAAGACTTTCATTAGGTAACTCCGCCAAGATTTGTAAATGCTCTAAGCACCCATTGATAGATTGTTGTTTTCCTGTTGCAAGATCCTTCTGATCCTTTTCTTTGGCCTTTGAAAAAAGTGATTTTCTACCCCTCCCTTTTCGCCCTTGAGAATAAATTGAATGTTTCCCAAAACCCCCACAATACCTTTTGTGCAGGAAAATACCATTCGGGAGCGAATATTTTACAGAATGTCCTTTTCCACTACCTTATTAGAGAAATTCTTAGAAATAGAGACTGCGGGAGAAGAAAAACCAAAACTGGCACTAGGACACGAATAGGTGGCCAATGTATGGGAAAGGAATGAAACTAAAGAACTGGATCTAATCGAAGAAATAACGAAGAACGAAAACCCCCAAATTCCCCCATATCTGAAAATGAGTTAACCAAAAGAGTAACATGAATGGAATTAGTAGTAGAAAACATCATCGAATTAATACATTCCTTTGATGAATGTGCCAAACCCACTTCTTTTGACCTTATAATAACCTTCCCCTATCAGGTTGTAGTCATCAACTACATGGGTATCGTCCTAGTATTTCCTTCTTGTAGGACTTGTTTGAGAAGCTCAACTTGTTACACTAACTCCTTAGCGTCTGGAATGTTCAAGACAATGTGATTATTTTTTTTTATTCCTAATATCATGGGCCTTCTTGTGCAATGTAAGATCACAATATTTGACTACATGTTCATATTTGTGACATCTTCTACATCTGAAAGGAACCCCTTTGTTGTCAAGAATCTACCCTTTTTCCTCTCTTTCCCAATGGCCATCATCTTTGTCAACCATTCACGAAGATCTGTATTTATTAGAAATATAACCAAATATTTCTCCCTAAATTGTTCATGAGAATAGTCGTGGTCCAAATAAGTCCCCAAAGAATTCCCCAAATCTTTAAAAATCAGCATGTTCCAATAATTTGAAGGTAAACTAGGAAAGCAGACTCAAATTGAGACAATGTCCATTCTTTCGCTACTTGCATCAAAAATTGGTGTCCAAAATTTCAAAATAAATGGGGTAGAATTGATTTTCCAAACCTTCTGAGGAGTCCAAATTGCTTTGAAGTGATCTTGAAAATTTAATTGAATCTATCCTTTTGCTAACATAGAAATTCCAGGGAATATTTTGATGTGGGGGTTTAAATATTTTTCCATCCATTCTCAAATCATGTTCATATTTAAATTATGGCCTCTAGCTCGACCCATAAGGGTTTTTACCACCATCTCAACAACATTCCTCATCAAGACATCTTCCCCTAAAACTATTTTCAACTTCAGGATATTTTGTTTTCTTCAAACAACAAATTTTCTTCTATTTTAAACAAGTAACATTTTCTCCCAAGGATTTTGTTTCACCTACTAAGCCTTTAGGTCCTTTCTCAGAGACACTATCTCCACTTCCAATAGAGTTTTGTCCCTCTCCACCTTTTTTTGCCAACACCTTGTTGTGAAAACTACTTGAGGTCGACCAAATAACCTCTACAGGAGGAATCTCTCTTTGAAAGGTCAAAAGGGGATCTTTAATGTGAGGAAAAACCTTATCTAGGAACCCCTTTGAAGAAAATAAATTTTCTTAGGTTGTAGAAACCCCCGAAACCCTAGGGAGAATTTGTCTAGACAATCCACCAAATGAGAGTCAAGAAAGAGATGCAAAGAATCTAAGAAATATGGATGTGGAGCCAATGTGAAACCCCAATAAAATCCTGAAGAGGGTTGGTCCTGAATCTCAGCTTCTAAGTTCAAGGCCTAAAGAAACCCTAGGTTTGGATCATCTAAAAAATGTACTTGTACATCCAATCCTCTAGGAAAACCTCAAGCCTCTACCATAGTTGATGCCTTAGAAAAATCTTATGAAAGAAAATTTGAGTCAACAATGTCCATGTAGCTAACCCCAATTGTCTTTTACAAGAACTCTGGGGTGGTTATACAAATTAATCCATCCCCACATCCCTCTAGTTTGTAATCTACTTTCTTTGTAGAAAATCCATGAAATTATGCAGCTAATAATATCAACAATATAAAACTAATTTCTTTTCATATAGACGCATAATTCCTCTACTTATTTTACAACAGAATATAATAGAATTCAATACACAATCACACACTTCAACAACATAATTTTTCTAGGGAACCCAACTAGGAAAACCCTATAATTGATTGAAAATATTATTGAAGAATAATGGGCAATAGATCTCTTACAATATAATATAGTTTCAATAGATAACACAATGATCTCCCTGCTTGAACTAAGCTTGAAATAATTTTCATGACCCCTGATCTACTTGCCTTCTTGCCTTGCCTGAATGAGCCTGAAATCCTTGCAGAATTCTTAGAAAATAAGTCCTATTTCGTAGTGCATGGGCTGCTCCAATTTCTTAGTAATTAACCCTTATTTCCTAGTGCATTCCCAAGGAAATTCTTCCTTCTTCAGTACTCGCACAAGCTCCTCTTTCACATTCTTTCCCTCACAAAGCTCACAAACTCATGCTCAAGAATGAATACAACTGTGCCTTCATTTTCAAATGGATAAGTTTGGAAAATTATATTTTAGGAATTGATTTTGTGATTGAAGAGTTAAATGAGTTGAACTAACTCATGCAACTTGTCTCATCTCAATTATATAACTTTAGATTCAATCACTCATCTTTTTCCCAATTTAACTCACACTAGAAAATAAGAAACTCGACCTTCCACTTAAAAAAATTAGTTAGCTGCTTCATAACTTGTCCTAAATTTTAGGAACAAATCCTAAATTATAGTAACTCATCTTAATTTGTAGATACTTATCCTAAATCTTAGGAATTTTCCCTAAATTATAGGAATTTGAGCATGCTAAGTAAGAACTCGTTGATTTCCCTTTGATTAAGGCACAAATCAAGGAACCTTTCTCACTACTATTTCAACACTCTCTATTATGGAGGAAGGTGCTTTTGGAAGAACCTCATCCACCTAGATTTGTCTCCAATACTATCGTTTTCTCTATTGTTGTAGTTGCTCCCTCTAAACTAGAAGACTTCCCTACTTTCTTCTGCAAAACCTGCTTTGAAGACCTATTCTTTCCCACCATGTTCTGTGAGTCCATCAGTTTAGCCATAAGTTCCATGTACCCTATGTAACTTTTTGGTTGCTTCCTCTAGCTAGAAGTGATACAAGAATATTCAACTATCTTCTAATCTCCTTGACTAAATCCTCTACCCACTTGGCTCAAACTCTCCCTATACTGGAATTCACTGATTGAGTGGTTAACTCGAATTCACTGATTGAGTGGTTAACTCGACTTGCCTTGGGTTATGGTCATCATCATCCTGTTGGCCAACCCAACTTCCAACTAGCTTAGACTAAAACTGAGATAGTAGCTAAGGCTCCATCTTGAGAGCTTTATCCTACTCTCGCTCAACCACCACTTCTCTACTCTGAGTTCTCCCAAACTTGTTTCTCATGGTTACACCTATATCTAGTTCCAACTTGTAAAGATTCATCATCCTCACACCTATCTGCTTCATTGTCCCAAAAGTTAGATGCTTGAGGTATGTCTTACCTCTTGTTGTAGCTCCTAGAGACATCCTCTGGGTTGAGGAGATACCAGTGCCTAGGACATCTTAATGAGAATTTGCAAGATTTGTTGGAGTAGTTCACTTACACTCAATAATAAACTTTTTTTTTAAAAGGCTTAGTTCAGAATCTTCTTTAAGAAGAGAAATACAAATTTGGCAGCAAAATAAAACTCATAGAAGAATTAAATTACAGTTGCGGTGGCCAACATTACTTGAGTATGCAATTCATTAGTCATTGTAGCATATGGAAGAGAATAATTGTAGAGAATTTAAACCAAACACAAAGGGTTTAATTCATAATCTTATGTATCAGACTTCAGCATGCAATGAGTGAAAAGAACACCAAATGAGATGCTAGATTACATGGAGCGCATATTAAGAATGTTAAATTTTACCAGTCATAGGCATCTTATATCAACATTAGACATAGATGAATCTATGATTCCATAAAAACACATCCAACAACTACTATTACATGTAATCTAAAAAGAAGAATGGATATAAATGGATAAACACAAAGGATAATACATACTACGGCCTCATGTGAGCCAGAATCACCAAAAACTCTCAGTAATCTTCAAACAGGACATATATTCCATTCAAAATTCCAGAGCTTCCTACTTGAAACAAAATTTGGAGCCCTTAATAGTGAATCATAAATTGTTTTTATAGGGCCCCACAATGAGAACCGCTTACAAAAAATATTCCTTCTTGATTTCCCAATGATTCATCATAACAAAAAGATGTGAGAATGCTAGTAGCACAACTATATTAGCTAAACCCTAACTAACTGGAGTTCATTACTTGAAAGAAAATATTTACAGAAACATAAAAAATAAAGTGTCATGAATGACACGTTAAAAAATATATTCAATCATGGTAGACCAATTGAGGAGGAAGAGTCGTTGGATCAATGATCTGGAGTAGTGGAGGGTTGATGAATTCATCACATCTCAGCCATGGTGCTAGACTTGGTAGAGGAGCACGAAAGAACACCTGATAGGAAATCTTAATATTTTTGAGCTCTATGTAATTGAGCCTTGGGGGAAATAAATTATTCACCAATCCTAGCAGTTGGAACTCTTTCCTCAAATACTTGACCATAGTTTTACCCTTCAAGGTGGCAGTCTTCTCATGGGATGAATTAACCCTACTCTTGGCCTCTACCAGCATCTGATTGTATTTCTCCCAAGGGATTAACACTCCTACAAGGTTCCAATAACTGGGAAATCCTTCTTAGACCCTATGCTCAAACTCTCAATTGAAGGCAGCTACATCCTTTAGTACTACTTCCAAACATTCTTCAGCTTTAGCTCTGGCTTCTTCTTTTTGGACTACCTTAGAGATATCTATGATTGCAGGCACCCAATCCACAACATCTATGGCCCTCAACTCACTGAGTGGATTTTAATTAACACAACGGATTAATTTCTTAGAAGTTTGAGCAGTCTTTTTACTCTCTTCCTTGGAAGACAAGATGAAGAACTCACAGTATTTCATTAAAATCTTTTGCTCAACCATTAGAGTTATGTACTCCCAATGATTCTTAATCTCTGATATTATTTCATCCCATATCAGCTTCTTTTCCTAGAGGTGGGACATGTTTCCTTCCAATCTTTCTGTGAGCTTAGTGATCTCTTTATTAGCTGCTTGCAAATTCTAGTCGATCAACTTTGTATTATTCTTGGCAGTCTTGAGTTGTTTCTTCTTTTATGCAAGTGTCTGATGGGCATTTTCCAAATCCATTTGTACCTTCTTTACTTCCCAGTCTGTTATGAAACCAGCTCAAGAAAAGATAGAAAAGATAGATCAACGCCTTAGAATTTAGCCTCTTCGAGGGGTCAACCTCCTTTACATTACATAAATGAACAATTCTTGGATAATACAAATGAAAAGACCTCCTTTATATATAGGAGTCTAAGGGGTCATTATATAATCAGGGCCTACATAACAATAATAATGTAAGGGCACAATAATAACAATAGTGGGCTTCTATGGGGCACAATAGTAACAATATGGGCACTACATGGGTACATCAATATAATAAGGGGGTTGTACTAATAATAATAAGGG
>APFE031032787.1:0-17879 GCA_000404065.3 Pinus taeda | reverse complement strand
AAATGCCTTCATGGCCATTATACCCCTCCTCGTGGGCTTGCTCCTTACCGTTTGACATAAGATCCTCCTTGCCTTTTGCCTAAAGACTCTGTAGCTGCATACTTAGTCTGCTAAGCTCTCTGTTCATTCTATCCAGATCTAGTATGCGAAGCTGATTTTGGATTTCGTTCACATTTTCTTCCAGTTTGTCCATCCTTTCATTGGCCATCGCTTGAGCTCTAGTTGCTACCATACACCGACCAGATGAAAAATTGGGACCGCCAAAAAATTTTCACAATTAATTGAATGGTACCACCACGCTCAGCTCGTCGTCCTGATTTTAATGGGCTATATCACCAATAAGCGTCCCGGAAGATCTCAGAATTGTTATTTTTTTATTTTTTATTTTTTTTACTCCTAACGGAGTTTTACTCCTTCTTGATCAATACTGCAGTCGCAAATCCTCAAAATGTCAATGCAGCCAAACGTCCTGCGACAATTATACCCTGGTATAGGAACCCTTCACAACGCTTCTGGTCTGGTGGATCTGAGAGATCTGAATGGCGGATCGGGTAGCGCTGGACGACTGAACTGACTGCTTTGGAAGATCTGATGAATCTAATAGATCGGAACTGGCTGATTGGGACCGATGTCTGCTGCTGCTGCACTCCTTTGCTCAAGCGGATCTGGAAGAGATGATGAGTAAAAAAGGAAACTAGGGTCTTGAGAAGTGTCAGGTGCTACAGATCGAAATATACATAAGGGTCTGGCAGTAGTACTCGGCCCAATGTTTTAGGGCTCTAACTAAGGAGGGTCGACCGTACCCTTAGCCATACCACCCGGCTACCCTATCGTACGGGCAAGTAATCTCTCCGAGTGCTATTCTCGGTGTACTGTAGCCGCAAGACGGTCGCTGGTTTATCTATGGCGAGGTTTTCAGGGAGCCTATGGGGCTTCCGATATACCTAGAGGGTACGTGGAAGACAGTCTGTGCATGGTTCTGTCTAATGCGTTACTACTCGAAGGGGTACCCACAGGGGTTACAAGGGAGTCCAACAGACGTGACCACCTCTTGTATTTCCTGCGTGCATGCCTCCCCAAATCCACAGATTTATGCACTCAACGACAGATCCCGTGGTTTAAAGATGCCGGAACACGTCTCGAGCCAAAAAAAAATTGCTACTAATTGGAGATCCCACCATCCCTGGAAAGAGCTCTGATACCACTTGTTATGCTTCTTGACCTACAAATGATACCCAAATACAGAATATGCGAAGAAAGATATCCAGAACACAGAATAGCGAAGACTTTATTATTCAGAGAGTAATGTTCACTTGCCTCTTCGAGGGGGAAACCTCCAATAGAGCAGAGCTCGATTACAAAAATAAGACACGATGCTCCTCGCAGGGAGTTATTATCCTATATATATGACTCCTACAAGTAATACCACGGGTCAATACCGCTTATTACTAATACCGTCGGCCCATTTGCAACTAACTATGGTTCCTTTATTAATTGTGGATTAACCACTTACAATTATTAATATGGGCTTTATTGACTCTTAACCATGACGTGGTCCCATTAGATAGATAAGGGGGTTAGGGTGGGACCCTAACAGGCTGGCAAATATGCAGAGGTGCATCCACCAGCACCAAAATGAGATTGTGACAATGCAGGAGCAACAACTTGAGAAAAAAGAGCAAATTCATCAGTTGGAAGATGAATTGGACGCTTTGCACCTTCAAATTGAGTAACTGCAACTTAAGATGAGTGGGAATAGTCTGAAGGCAGAGGAAGAAAACACAGGAATTGATCTCAACAAACTTGTGCCAATGGAGAGGTAACCAGTTCCTTTTGCCCCCTTTTTCCAAAAATTTTGATGTCAAATCACACATGTAAATATTTATTGAACTAGTTCTGTAGGATTTATAGCTATAGACAAGCTTCAAGGGAGAATTTTGTAATTTTGGGCGAGAAAAAATTGGGATGGGTAGATCAAAATGTATGTATAGATGTTCTCTGGTGGCTCTTCAATATTTTGTAACACTCCTAGTTTTTTTCCACATACGAGTGCAGATTAATATATATCTCCTTCCGATTAAACAAAAAAAAAAGTATATGTTTTAAAGTATCATGGTTGCAAAATTATTATTTAAATTTATTTAAATGTGATATGCATGTTATGAATTTTTCTTAAAAAAATTGTTGTAATTTATTAATAAAAACAAAATCAAAATTATAAAAATTGAATTGATCTAATTATTATTTTTTTATTTTTTTAATTGAATTGACAATATGTTTTATTATTATTATTTTTTGATCTAAAGCTTAATCTTATGTGCCACTGCAAAATCTCCCTCACATTGTGTTGTAGAGAATCTTTCAACGCAATAAAAAAACTAGGAATAAACACCAACATAGATCCATCTTAAGCACGGATCTAACATGAGCTGAGAAGGATCAAATTTCTTTAGGTGCAAACTTATTTTAGAGTGCAAAAAACAATGTGTAAATCTTCATTGTTTAAATTGTATTTTTGAATGTTATAGAGATTACATAACATGTGTCATTTTATCAATGCACATTAAATTGAGTTTTTGTTATTAATATATGTTTAATTATAGTTCAATATTAATTCATATCAAAATATTTTATTCATAACCCATAATGGATATTTTCTTCTATACAACATTAATATATTTTCTTTTAACATTTTTTTCTATATATAGATATATATGAAGTTGATATCCCGTGTTAAAATATTTCTAAAAAGTATAATGTTTAAACATCTTACTCACATATTTATTTTACTTCTAATTACCTTACATGAACTTATTTACGGTCATATGGATAGATAATTAAACATGCATAACGTATTTTTTTTTCTTTATTATTATAGCCAACATTGTTTTTATATTGAAAAAATATTTTTTTTGTTTTGTTTTTAGAGGGACATGTGTCAACTTCAAGTTGAGCACAAACATACTTATGTGCCTTCACATTGGGCTGTAGAATTAACCTCTCTTCTCAACTAGAGAAAAAAAACTATTCATATGGAATATGATGAGTTCAAAGGCTTAACTTCAATTGGCTCTTTACCATGTCACTGCAATCTTGGTGGGTTTGGCGGGGGGCTTAAATGTTCTTAATCCTTTTCAAGTGATAGTCTAAAGTATTCATGTCGAGTTGGAGCTCACGAGCATTAGTAGGATCTCCTCCTTAGCTTCATTCCAATCCAATAGAACCAATCCCCACAAAGTTTTCATATGCCATTAAAGATCCACTATGTGCGTATATTGATTGTGACAATCCCAAGTATGCCTATGTTGGAAATCCATGCTGCCAACTCTAATATAATATTTTTATCCAATAGACATCCATGTTCACCAATTATTTCTTGTTCAATGTCACTAAGCTCAACTTGAATAACATGAGGATTCTAGTAGTTATAATGTTTTGCTAAGAAATATGCATTTTGACGAGGTTGCGCTCCTCCTTTGACCTTGTAGTATGTTGTGGCTCATCTCCAATGTGCATGTTGTTTAGGTATCCTCGACACTATTAACTATAACCATAACTTAGTGCCCCATGGACGAGCAATAAGCAAAGTGAAATCTCTTAAGAAACTGGTGGAGTGGAGAGCAACCATTGTAGCTATCTTCCAAATGGAGAGGGGTTGAATGTGAAGAGTGTTGAGACGCGAGGGTGGGCTTAAAGAGATTGAGAGAGGAAAGCATTCACAAACTCAACTCATAGAGTAAAATTAAGTAGGGAAAAAGCCAAGAAAAGTAGCAAGAGAACTAAAGAGGCTTGAAGGACACGTAGAAGAGGTGGGCCAAGCGAAATGCATCAAAACTTATGAATTGAGGTGCATTATAGACATTAATTAAAGGATCATAATGACTACATGTGTCAACAAAACTCTCCATTATCTCCCCTCGTACAATGATTGCTAGCATGAAACAATAATAACAATACATAACTATATACATATATAATGAGCTAGTTAGTGATTAAATGGAGCTTACCATATACCCCTTCTTTATTGCAAAGTGAGATAACTAGCTAATCATTCTCCATCTATCCCTTTCCCTCTCACCCTATACAAAAAAATTTTTCTATCTCATTTATTAAAAAAATAAAACAATAAACTTATATAAATTTTATAATAATAATATATTTTAACTAAATTAAAAAATGACCGTGGTTGATTTTATATATAATATAATAATAATGATAATATATAATTTAACTAGGTCAAAGCTGCTTTAGGGATGACTGCCTCTTCAACCTAAAGTGAATTATATCCTAATGATACCAACACACCAAACTAATGGCACCCTCGTTTCCAACGACCCTTTTGTTCAACTACCACACATATGGTACAAAGAGTGACTTTTGTACGCTAACATGACAATCTACCCTTTTTAATATATTAAATTGGTGGTTGTGTGCATCGCGTCCCTCAACCATGTTTTTAATAAGTTTTGAATGGTAGCAACATTAAATAAACCTAATATTCAGAAGAGAGTGATTGACTTAATTACAAGAATTTTATAATTTATTAAAACAAATTATAAATGTTAAATATAATAAATTTTATAAAAGATATTACAACTATTTTTATTTAATAAATTTAAATAGTATATAATTATATTCAATATTAGAATACAAATTTCGTCTTTTAGATTGAAAATGGTAATGAAAATTAATTCATATTTTAAAATGGCAACATATATTATAATTTTTTTTAGTTTTTTAAATCACGTTGATGTATATTATGGTGGTTATAAGTAGAAGATGTTGTTTTTGGTGAGGCACTTCACAGTGTAACATGTTGTAAATTATAATGTAAATGTTATGTGGATCAGTGAATTTATTTAGAGTAAATTTAAATTTAAATTTTTAAAAAAAAATATATTAATAATAATAATAATTATATTTTATGAGTGTAGAGATAATGGTGACAGGGTATTTTGTTAAGGCATTATGTGGTGAAAATGTTACTGATTCGAAATTTTATGGGTAAAAATCCAGCCATGCTAAGGGTCGGTGTGCACAGAGCAGTGCAATCTCTGAGTGATTTTAATGGCTTAGATGTCCCTAGGTCACGGCAACTCATACCACAAGGTAGGTGTGCTAGTCATTTCAAGACTCATATTACCTAGCAAACAAAAATAATATTAAAAATTACACCCATAAATGTCAATATTTATTAGGATATGGGAGCTCCTGGTTAAATATTTAGGTCATAAACTAGTTAAGATAAGTTTGAGTTAGTCATTTGATGGGTTTACCGATGGTTGTTTACAAGCCCATGGTACTTCTCCATGATATTTGTTATGATGAAGTCTATTTAAAGGCTTGAGGAAATCCATTATGGAATGCAAGAGTACAAACTTAGATCCATTTTAACGTCAAACTTGATCCCTCTTGGTATTTGGTAGATCTAGATTTAAAATAGATCTAGACTGCTGATAATGACACATGATGTTCAAACTATCGAATGATTAATTTAGTGAAATTCCATTACCTACTTAAAAAGTCTATGTTCAAAAGTTATATGACCTTTGAGTATTTTTTATTAGTATGTTGATTATTTAAAAATATTAATATAAGGGAAAAAATATTCACATAATTTTATTATTCGACTATCTTTTATAATAATTAATTTTATTTAAAAATAAATAAATATATATATATAGATGTGAGATAATATATTATGAATATATTAAAAATATTATATTTGTATTTTATATTTATATTTATGTAGACATTAAATTATTCAATTATAATATTTTTTAATAATTTAAATTATTAATTTCTTGTTTTTTAATGTTTATAATTTAGACATTAAATTATTCAATTATATTATTTTAATAATTTAAATTATTAATTTCTTGTTTTTTATGTTATAATTTTAATGTGTTTATTTTTTGGAAATATTTTTTAGTTAACTTTCTAAAATCTAGTAAAAAATGTTTGCATCATAAATTTGATTGTAACTCCACATAATCTGAATGCTTCAAAGTTTTTCAAAATACAAAATCCATATTTTATGAAAAAATAAATTTTAAACAACAAAAAAACTACACTTTAACCAAAAAAACATTTCACCAAATTTCAATTAATAAATTTAAAATAATTAGAAAACATTTTTTTTTTATAGATTAGTATAATTAATCTCACCATCCTATAAAACTTAAACAAACCTAACATAAAACTCACAAAGATCATGATCTTTTGTTTTGATATCACTGATTAGTGGTTTGGTAGGTAAAACTCAACGACCGTTCGCTATTATTGAGCAGTGGTTTGGTAGCTAGAAAACCACGAAAATAAAGGATATGCAATGTGTTTTTCTCTTTAATTCAATATTGAATAATCATTGGTGTATCCGTATTTATGTTTATATTATTAATAATTAATTTGAAAGTTTAGAACGGTAAATGTTGAAATATTTTATATTTGGAAAAAAGGTTTCTTATTATAAAGATATTTAGTTTTTTTAAGTGTTTAGATGTATTGGATATGCATTGTCATAAATGTGATATAATATAGCATATGTTTAAGTTTATATGGAGGCTTTCCTTTCTTAAGAAACATTTTTTATATACAAATATAGTAGAGGAGTATGTTGTTGTAAGTTAGAAATCAAGAGAGACATGTTTGTAAGACTTTTTCTTTTTGCTGAAGCAAGAGTCGTTCCTACTATTTTATTAAAACAGAAAATATTTTACATAAATTACAACGTTTCACAAGGCACTGTGGAGCAAGGAAAATTTAATCTCTAACTGTCAAGGGCATTGAGCCAAAGGCATAAACCCCCAACCCTACAAACATAACCTCAAAACCCTCAGAAGATAGACAATGCTTAGGCCGTTCGGTCAGAAGAACATGTGAAAATCCACGATTCCCCTCGCTAAACTAAACAGCTGGACTTGCAGCTTTAATCACTGTCATCCATTCTCCTCGCCCGATCCAACAACAGAGGAATATATCACAATACCAAGACGCACGGCGCTTAACGACCAGGACCCACCAACATGCATGATTGTTCCTAATCGTAGATCCGCCTTGTCAAATCCGACGGTGGAGGATCATATCACACGAGTCTAAAGCCCCGAACATTAGTGTACGATGAGGGCGGTAATTAGTCCCTCCCCAATGCCACGTGTAGGTAGGTGAGTGGAATCGCTTCCATTTCGGAAAAACCGCTTCTCGCTTGAGAGGCTTGCGATAAACCAAATACCACCAAGGGAGTGGTTTTGTATCCCAAGAAAGAAAATCGGGGTTATTCTGGCCGCCAAGGAAGCCAGGATTCTGGCCCCTCGCACCATCTCCTCTACGCCAATCCATGAACCCAAGAGAGATGTTGTTCCTTCCCTCCGGTCGACCATCCGATAAACAGAGACAGTTGAGCAGCATCCACCTAGAGTCTCTGAGTTTGTATTTACCAGGGTTGTTGAGGCCGACAGTCGCCTACATCCCACCAAAGACCAGACTGAGAAGAAAATAGCAAATCATAATGAAACCAATTCATCTAGAACACTCCTCCGTGGCTCTGTTTCGAAACACCTCCCTATCTTCATCCACCTGGTCGTGACAATGAGCCTTTAGTCTACTCTGAGGCAACACTTGCCAACCCATCGAAACCATGCTTTCTGTACAGATCACTCCTTGATTGGCCAGAATATCTGCCAATTTATTGGTCATCCTACGCACATGGTTAAAACTTAATGTGCAAAGGCATTGGAGGTGACACTGAATTCTTTGGAAAAACTGGATCAACCTCCAGTGTTTTGAGACTTTTTCTGGCGTCGTGCCACAACTAATTCTCTTGACCGAGTTAATGATTAACTCAGAATTAGCTTCGATAATCACATTTGGCAATTATCCTGCTTCAGAAAATCTAAACACTTCTCCAAAGCCATTAATTATGTCATGTTATTAGTGGCTCTTCCTAAATGGCAATGGAAGATGAAAATAATGTTTCCTTCTTCATCTCTTAACGCCCCTCCAAAGCTAGCAGTTCCTGGGTTGCCTTTTGAAGCCCCATCAATGTTGTATTTCAGAAAACCCTGAGGGGGAGGATGCCAGAAATTCTTCTCAGTATCTATTTTCATTACCTTCCTTTCCAAGCCTTGAGGAATAAGCCCCTGCATACCCAGCTGATGAGAATCCTCATTTCAGCTTCTGAGGGTGGATTCTTAGGGGGATTTCGCACTGTAGTGCCAACCATCTCCTTAAGTTGTGTTAAGATCTGCTTGAACAGGCGTTGGTATGGCCTGTTTTCATTTTTGAAGATTCTCTTGTTCCTTTCTTTCTAGACATTCCAAGTAATGAAGCTTGGCGTAAGAGCCCAAGCTGAGCCAAGAAATTCATAATCAGAAAAGTTTCACCTCCAATTGTTTAGGGTGTTGATTATACTCCCTTCGCCCCTGTTGTTTTGTTGGAAAATGGTGGCAAAGGTATCCCATAACATGGAGGTGAAAATGCAACTGTTGAGAAGATGTTCCATTGTCTCCTCTTGGGCTTCACAGAGCTGGCATCTGGAAGGCCCCAGAACACCCCTCTTCTGAATATTATCCCAAGTCAAATTTTTTTTATGATGAACCAGCCACATGAAGAGTTTAATCTTCATCCAACCTTGATGCCTCCATAGATTCTGCCACATGCTATCTGGAACCTAGGAATCTAGCTCAAGGAGAATGTGTTTTGCCTCTTTAAGATTAAAAGTACCCTCATTATTGTTACCCCATCTAAGCTGGTCCTGACCCCTATCACTAAAATCTTCCTTTGTTCCAACATTTTCATAAGAGCCTCAACTTTTTCTTTCAAGGGGTCGTCATCCCTGTAATCAATATTCCTCCAGGTTCTCCACTTTCTTGCACTGTTAGTCTGATCCCAAAAATCTTTTACCTTAGATGACCCTTGGTTGTCCATCTCATTCTTAAGGTCCAAAAATTCCTCTCTTAACAGTATAGGTTCTTGTTGCCATTTATCCTCCCAAAATAAAGCTAGATCTCCCTCTCTAATTTCCCAGAAGCTCTTTTTTTGTACTAAGCCTCTGTTCTCCTAGGCCTTATTCCAAATGTATGAGCCCTTTATGTTTCCAGACATCCTTATGTGATCATTATTTTTCCAAGAGCTGGCATATTTTTCTTTCCAGATACTAGCCCACTGATCCCTTGGGTCTTTTACTCAACACTACCATAGTTTAGCCCCTAACACGTTGCTAAGAATCTCTGAATCATCCAATCCAAGACCCCCATGGTTTTTTGGTTTACAGATTTTTTCCCAGGATACTAAGGCCCATTTCTTTTTTTCCTCCCCCTTACCCCAAAGAAAGTCTCTTTGGATGGTTCTGAATTGATGCAAGACTCCTTTTGGTGTTGGGAGTGTTGATAGCATGAAAACTTGGATTGATTGAACAACAACCTTTGTAAGAACCAACCTACTAGCCAAGTTTAAAGATCTGATGGTCCATTTCCTAATTTTATCTTGCATATTATTAATCATCGGCTCCCATATGTTCTTGTGCAGAAGTTTAACAGCTAGAGGAACTCCCAAATATTTTGAAGGGAGGACATCCCTTTGAAAGCCTAGAATTCTGGAGATATTCCTCTGAATAACAATATTGGTGTTAAAGAAAAAAAATTAGATTTGGAGAGATTAACTTCCATACCTGTAGCCATGGAAAAGTCATTCAGGATTTGTTTATACTCTAGAGCTTCTTTGACCGTAGGGATTCCCTGTAACATGGCATCATCAACAAATTGTTGATGAGTCAAGGCATGTCCATTCTCAGATAGTTGTAGGCCCTTAACCTTAGCAACTTCTTTAGCATGCTTGATAGACCGACCAAGTCCTTCCATCATGAGGATGAAGAGAAAGGGAGAGAGCGGGTCTCCCTGCCTAAGGCCTCTCGAAGGAATAAAAGTCTTGGAGGGAGAACCATTAACCAATATTGAAAAGCTGGAGGAAGTTACCAAGGCCATGACCCATCTAACCCAGTTATGATTAAACCCAAAATCAATAAGAACTTTCCTGATGTAAGTCCAGTTCAACTTATCATAGGCTTTGGCTAGGTCCAATTGCATGATCATTCCAGCCTTCCTATTGCTGGTCAACGAGTGCACCACCCCGTGTGCTTGAATGATGTTATTGATAATTTGTCTGCCTTCCACATAACCTGATTGTTCTATAAAAACTAGTGTAGGAAGAAGAGGTTTGAGTCTATTGGCCACTACCTTGGATATTATCTTGTATACCACATTGCAAAGAGCTACGGGTCTAAACCTATCTGGAGTTTGAGCATCGTCCTATTTAGGGATCAGGGAGATGAAGGAGGTATTGAGCACCTTCAAAATAATTCTGTTCATCTTGGAATCTTCCACTACATTCAAAATGTCATGTTTAATAATATTCCAGCAAGCTTTAAAGAAATCCACAATGAAACCATCAGGGCATGGCGCTTACCATTTTGCATATCATTGAGGACCTCACTAACCTCCTCTTCAGTCACTGGCCTATTAAGGTTGAAATTATCCTCTCTAGACACCAACCTAGGTATATGTCTTGTTAAGTCCCTGATAAAATGCTCTCTATTTGAAATGGTTTCCTTTGTTATACCTCGAAAGTTTTGAACTAACACAACTTCTATGTCCTCATGGGAGTTAAGAAGATTCCCTTCCACGTCCTTGATCGAAGAGATCCTATTGTGAGCTCTATTCACCATGGTGGATCTGTGGAAAAATCTAGTGTTTTGCACTCCTTCTTTAAGCCATTGAACTCTAGATTTTTGTCTCCAAAATATTTCCTCTTGTTTACACAAATTCTCCCAATCTTGATGATGTTTGGCTGCTTGATCACTTCTGACTTTATCAAAGCTATCCGTGATAAGGGCTTAGTTGAGTTCCTGCATTTTATCTTCAATAGATTTCTTTTCTACAAAAATATTGCCAAATTCTGTCTTTTTCCATTCTTTGAGCCTGAGCTTGATGTGCTTTAATCTTTTGTGAAGAAGGAACATTCTTGTACCCTGAATCTGCAAATCTTCTAAACACCAATTTTCAATATTGCTGATGAAATCTGGGTGGGTAAGCCAGATATTCTCAAATCTGAAAGGTCTGTTCCTGGGGGTACCAATGCCTTGAATCTCCAGTTGAATCGACCAGTGATATGAGCCTCCAAAGGGGAGAACTCTCGCTATCATCTCCTTGTCTAAGAGCATAAGGTCCTCTGAGATAATGAATCTGTCTAACTTTGAGGGAACATTAGACTCTCCTCCTCTTTTATTGTTCCAAGTGAATAGACCATTGCTCGTATCAGTGTCAACTAGCTTCATATTTTCTATAAAATTTTGAAACGCTAAAGAGTCTTTGCTTAGAGATCTGGTTCCCCCTTTTTTCTCCGAAAGTGATCTGATCATGTTGAAGTCCCCCCCCCCCCCATGATCCAAGGTATACCTGCATGTCTGTCTCTGAGATCCACAAGAGAATCTAGAAACCTAAGTTTATCATCCATTCTTTGAGGGCCATAAACATTCATGACCAGATAGGTATCCCTATCTCCCATAGGCTGAATGACCACTAATAAATAATTCCTATATGCCTCAGCATCTATTATGCCAATCTTTCGGGGGTTCCAAAGAGTGAGTATGCCTCATGTTGTATTCTCTGCTTTGACTTCTAGAAACTCAAATCTATTTAGCCATTTGCTATGTATTTGTTTTATCTTTTGAATGGAACATTTAGTTTCCTGGATAAATATCATATCCAGAGCTACTTGTTTCATTCTGTTACTAAGTATTCTTTGTTTTCTTTTACTACCTAGACCCATGATATTCCAAGATGTGAACTTCATAATTAAAGATTTGTAAAGGAGTAGCTAGTTGGATCTTTCATCTTACCTGAATCGATCATTAGATTTCCACATTCCATCAATAGCTCATTCTAATTTTTCCTGCCTCTTTTTTCCTGGGTTTATAGGTGTTAATCCTGGTGTGGTTTTCATAGTCTTCACACCTTCGTTACCCTACTTTTCCATGTTATTTTGCCTCTCCAGCCCATTAGCCTGAGTTTTCCATATAAACAGTTGTTGTGCTCTATTGAACTCTTCTTTAGGTAATGATTCTACCCCTCCCATGGTTCCCTGTTTCAAGAACCCTTCTAGATCTAGGTGTTCTCTGTTAAGAATATTATGTAGCTTGTGGTCCTCCAATTCCATCTCACTCTGGGTCATTTCCTGGTCCATCTCCAGTTCTGCATCGCTCATCATAGTCTCTTTCTGTTTATTAATATCCTGTGTTTGTTCATGGTCTTCATCTCTCCCCTTCTCCTCTGGAATACCTCCCATAGCCTGATCTGCTTTTGTTATTGCTTCATCTTCTTCAAGTACTTGGAACCTGTTCTGACTAGCCTATTGCCCTACATTTTGTTGTTGCTTTGGCCCCCTTTTACCCCCTTTTCCTCTATGTACCACTTTGTGAAAGCTTTCAGTGTCTTTCATTGTATTAGCTTTACTCTTGTTCTCTACTTTACTAAGAGGGCAGTCTCCGAATAGGTGCCCATGCTCATGCCATCTGCGGCATCTGAATGGAATATGCTCATAGTCTACTATTTGCACCCATTCTTCATCAAAAACTTCCAAGATTATCTCATCCGGAAGAGCTCCAGAGAGATCCATCTCCACACATATTCTTGTAAAGGAAGTATATTTTCCCCTTCAGGTGGCCTTAGAAGCTTTGACAAAATGGCCTAATTTATTTCCAGTTGCAGCTAACGATTCATTTTGCGAGTAATCAAGAGGTAGAGAGTAGAGTCTAACCCAGACCAAGACCGAAGTAAAAGTCTCACGCTCCTGGACAAAATTCATGATCCATGGCCTCATATAGAGGCCTGCTGCTGCGTAGAAGTAGGGCCCTCCTTCAAACACTCTGTCTTTATCTTCAATATTTGTGAAGACCACAGTGAAGAATCCCTTTGACCCAAGATGTATGTCTATGCTTCCTTTTGGTTTCTAGTCCCTCAAATAACCGAAGTTGTGAGTGGAGTCATGCTTGTATTGGGCATGGGACAGTTTAGTTGATAAATTCCCCATGCCTTTCACATGCAAATAATCTAAAACACTATACGGGCATGTTTCCACATAACCCGTGCATGCGACTTGGTGGGACGGAGGCAGCCTTCCCCCCACTGTCTCTTGATTTGAGTATCCCATATAGGGAGTTTAAGTCCTTCTGAGCTATATTCTAGCATTATTTTTTAAAGGTAGAGCCTACAAGATAATGTTAGCGAAAAGGAGATTATATAAGTTGCAGTAATGCATCCCTGATTAGCTAGCTTATATGCCACTTTATTTTCAGTTCGTCTAATGTGGGTAGGAATGGTTATTGGAATGGAAGAGAGGAGAAATGTGACTCAAATGAGTACACCTTCCAATCTCCAACTTCAAGATATTTTGTTGATTGAGGTTCCATTCAGAAGCTTGTGAATCATGTTTATGACAAGTTGAGGGTCACCTTCCACAAGTAATTTAGAGAAACCTTGGGTCTAGGCTATCATTAATCCTTCCTCCAAGGCCTTCAGTTATGTTGCATTTCTATTGTTGAATCCCATGGGACCATCAAAAATATATATGGGAGATCCCAAGTGATCTCTGATTATGCCTCCATATATAGCTATGCTTGGGTTTCCTTTCGAAGGTTTGTCGAAATTCATCTTTTAAAAAAATTAATGGGGGAAGAGTCCAAGAGCAGGGAATGGTAGTAGGTAGGGCTAGAGTGAGGAGTGAAATGAGGCTCGAGGATCTAAATGCTAGTATCTTGGTAGAAAGGCTTCCTCCCCATTCGCCTGCTAGTCTTTAGAAAATGATGGGTGCACTATTATTGATTCCTTTACATTCTTCTATATGATGATCCAAAGAGAATGATGGGGGATTAAGCAATTTTTGAAAATATGATGATTTCGAAATTGAAAATGCAACAAGAAAACCCTAATTTGATTTAGTCTTTAACATAAATTATGAATTAAATTGTAATTCCACATCTCATGACAACTTTTAATAGTTAACGAAGTTAATTTTGACTTAGTTGGCTTAGTTAATTCGAGTTGAGGGTCTAACTTGAGTCATGTAAAGTGTATCCTACATTATAGGAGCCCTGGTTGAGTTTATTTTAAGTTGTAATTAATTAATTCAGTTTAACTAAGTTAAATTCAGTTAAACTAGTTCCAATTGCTGGAGGAACTAGTAGGAGGTCAGACAATGGGGTGTTTCTTCATGTGTTCAACCAGCTAACTGATGATTCACTCATAAATAACTCATGCATGTCAGATGTGAGAGTTACCTAGTTGAGATTGGAGTTCAGGGACAGTGTACTGTGTTGTGCCCTACAACAACCCCCCATTTCATATCATTAAAATTCCAAAAATATAATGTGAAATGGGTCCCTTTTTAATTTTTGTTTTTAAATTGGTATCAATTTAAGGTTCTATTTTGCAAAGAGGCTTTTAATAAAACCATTCGAAAAACCCCGATATAAAACGATTTACTTTCTTCATTGTGATAAAGCGATCGCAAGATCGCATATCGCAATGACAAAGAAAATATAATGTAAGGGACATATTGGTTTTCGCCGATGCGAAATCGCTATCGGATATCGGCAAAGCATAAAATGACACAAGTAATGATCTTTGCTACCATGCGATGCGAAATCGGCAATCGGCAATCAGCGATAACATCTAAAGCGCAACTAAGCTTCCCCTCATCCAATGCGATGCGATATCGCTATCGGCAATCGGTGATTCACCATGCCCTCATCCTAAGTGGTACTACCAGCGATACCCGATGCGATGCGATATCGGATATCGGCGATCGGGGATTCCAAGCAACACCAATGCAATAATTCAAACATTTCCCCGATGCCCGATTTCGCAAAAGGTAAATCGCACATTTCTCAAGGTAACAGTCATAAAGGAAGTTTGATTTGATTTATTCGTAATTAAGGCCATATCCTTTGGAAAAGCCGCTCATCCGTGTTCAAACCGCCAAATAGCCCTCAACATGCTTCAAATAAATCATTTATCCATTGATCGAAGGAATTGTAATTAATAAGACTGACAGGCCGTAATGATCATTTAATAAGAAAACAGGCTTGAGGCCATCCACGTATTTTCTCCTAAGGCCACCCTAAGTCGATTAATTACTGTGAATGTGCCAAGATATATATGTACTTCATTCTGTTTGATTGATAATATTGTTGCATGTGTTGCGCTTATCTTTCACTCTGCGCAGAATTATTTCACGAAAACATAACAAAGAGGAATGGGAAAGAAATCCAAGAAGACTACAATGCCTACTGCTCCGCCAGCTGCAGGGCTAACTGTCGCTGATCCAACCGGGAAGAACAAAGGACTAATATCAGATACAACATGCCTAGGACTCCCCAAGACCACTTGGCAGGGGATCTATAATTTGATTGAGGCCGAAGGGCCAATGGTGACCGGAGTCGAGATTTTATGCGACAATACCAGCAAGTCCGATGCCAATCTAAAAGACTTGGCTGATTCCTTCCTACACATAATAGCGGCCCGGGAACAGGTTCTTCCTTACACAGATGTGGTAAGGTGGGCACTCCAAGAGCTCCCAATTGTTGATAGACTGTTTGAATCTACGGATGGGAAGGTTTTCGGCTCATTTCGAGCCGAAGACCTATGGCTAATGTATCACCTGCCACGAGAAGAGAAGAAGTATAATGCTGCGTTTTTGGAGAAGTTTCGAGAAGAAAACGAGACCGAATCTGAACCTATTCGAGACTGGAGACATAATCCAGCAAAACACAAGCACGAGACCTCGGGTAAGTACTCAGTTGACTCCCTGTGTCCACCTTACTGTTATGCTGGAGTTATGATGTGTAGGCTATGGGGATTGCATGATTCTGCCAACATCACCATAGAAATGGTCCCCCTAATTGAGGCAGCATGCAGTGGAGAAATCATGGACTAGGCGGTCATATTGTCCGACAAGTTAGCCAAAGCCATTCTTGACTTCAGGTCTGACTATCGTGTCACAGAATGGGTTATTCCGCCATTTTACTATAGTGCATATATTATGGATGTGTTGTGTTTTAATTCTGAATTTCCTGTACTGGGATGGAGGTGGACGTCGCAAGACCCCACACCCATTCACATATATCATCGAAAACTCTAGAAGACTAGTTATAAGCACCACTTGTACCAAATCTGCAACGGTTTTATGTTACCAATTCATTATTTAATTTTTAATAAGCTTGCCCCTAAAATATCCGAGCAAGCACCTGTAGATTTGACTGCAGTAGCGAGTTGGTTTGGGGAGGAGAAATTCACTTATATCAGAGTTTTTGGCAGTCAGGATAAGCCACATGTGTTACCACTCTACATCCCTGATAAGTTACTTGCCAGGGAGGTAGCCTATCAAATCAGCGCTGAAGGGGTTACCCAAACCCTGAAAAGGGATAAAAAACATGTTTGGCCTTCTTTTCCATTGCGGATTGGAATGTATACCCTGCATGACATCAAGCATGCAGAGAAGGAAGCCGGGAAAATGAATTTTCTCACCCTGGCCACTCTGCCTAGGAGACAGTATGATCCAAGAAAAATCGCTTACAATGCGCTTGACCAGGCCAAATTGGCCAAGGTCGAGCACAAAGAAGACAAATTCGAAGACTTGTTTGTATCAGCCGAATCATTGTATCAATTCAAGTTGCTTGCCCGAAATGTTTATAATGATGAAGGACTAGTTGAGTTTAACAGAATTAGAGAACAGAGGTTGCAAACTCTGCCTCTAGACCTGTTAGCAACTGTACCGATAGCAACCAGGTCAAGCGAGTCTGAACAACGACATAATACACCACCTCCTACTACATCAAAACAGCAGGAGGATACACATAGCCAAAGGCAGGAGGCAACTCAAGAAAATGCACAGCAACAAGAAGAAACCCAAGCAAAGACCCAAGAGGAGAGCAGCTCTAAAGGTAACCAAGATCCATTAGTTGATCCGAATTTGCTCCAGCAATGGAATCAATTCAGTACAATCATCAATAACTTAGAGTGCTCAAAAGATGACGAGGGTTCAAAGGAAGGCGATACACAGGAAGCGACATCGAAACCGGTTTCAGGTGAAACCAGCGGCATACCCAAAATAAAAAGATTAGAGATAATTCCTAAAGATCCAACGGGGGAGATCGTTTTGCAAATTGAAGAAATCCCCCCTCTAGATATATTTTACAGCCCCAAGCATAAAGCCGTCGTAAAGTGACAGAGGAAAAGGAGAAGAACTGATCAATCTTCCCCACTCCCTGAATCAGCAGTAAAGGGCAATGTGGTATGGAAAGAGAATTTCAACCCCTCCAATGACTTAACCAGGCTATCACAGTTCGCCGGAGCATATTCGGCGGCAACTATTGATAAAGCAACGAAGGTGAGCAATTTGTTAAAAGCAAAGGATCAGGATATATCTTCTCTACAGGCGAGATTATCAGAAGTCCAGCAGAGGGCAGAGCAGGCCGAAAAAGAATTGCTAGCACAGCAACAGAACAATAACCAGCTAGTCAAGCAATTACAAGAGCAAAAACAGAGGATAGATGAAGGTGCGGTGCAAAGGCAGAAGGAGCTAGCAGAGGCACTGGAGCAGTTAAGAATATCGACTGAGGGAGCAATAAAAGCAAAAGACAAACAAATCGCTCAATTGACCACTCAAAATGAGCAAATGAAAAATCTCCCTAAGATAGATGAATTTAAAGCAAAAGCGCTCCAGCTAAATAAAGGATTGATTAATCAGGTTAAGTTGTTATGTCAACATCTCATACGAGCAGAACCATTGTGCGAATTGTCAGCGTCTATAAGCGAAAAGGTAGAAAA
>APFE031032775.1:377151-393324 GCA_000404065.3 Pinus taeda | reverse complement strand
CCCATAATTTTATTCATTGTAAGATAGCCAAGGAATTGAATTGCTTCCTATATCCAGCACCAGAGTGTCAAGTGATGGTTGCAAGTGGAGGAACCATAAATTGCTCTAGAAAATGCCATGATATCAAGCTATCCATGGGAGAATATGTATTGAATAGCCAAATGCTTTCCATTCCAATGGATGGTGTTGATGTTGTACTAGGAGTCCAAGGGCTATAATCCTTGGGTACAATAGCTTTTAATTTCCAAGAACTTTTCATAAAATTTTCTTCGAAAGGAGAGGAAGTTGAATTAAGGGGTATCACAAGGAAACTAGGAAAGTTAATCATCTCTAATGGAACGAAAAAGCTTCTAAATAAAGAACAAAGAGGCGTAATTGCAAAATTATGTTCGCTAGAGGTTCCCACGTTGAAATCATCTATTTCTCTAGATCTCCAAAAATTCTTGGACAATCATTCCAAGGTATTTGAGACTCCCAAAGGCCTCCCACCTATTTGTAATCATGATCATGCTATTCATTTTATAGGAAGTGTTCCTCCAAACATCAGGCCTTACAGATATCCCTTTGCACAAAAGAGTGAAATTGAACGTATGGTTGCATAAATGCTAGAGGCTGGTATAATTCAACCTAGTCAAAGTTCTTTCTCTACTCCAGTAGTATTGGTGCAAAAGAAGGATAAATAATGGTGCAGGTGTCTGGATGAGCTCAACAAGCTCACTATTAAAGATAAATTTCCCATTTCTCTCATTGATGAATTATTTGATGAATTGCATGGAGAAATTTACTTCATCAAGTTGGACCTTCATGCAGGATATCATCAAATCATAATGAATACTAAAGACATTTCGAAAACAACATTTAGAACTCATGAGGGTCATTATGAATTTTTGTTCATGCATTTTGGCCTTACCAATGCACCTTCTACATTCCAAGGTTTGATGAATTCCGTTTTCAAACCCTTCCTTAGAAAATTTGTGTTAGTATTTTTTGATGATATACAAATCTACAACCAGTCATGGAAGGATCATGTTCAACATGTTGATAGAGTGTTCAGACTACTGGATGAGAAACAATTATATGCAAAAACCTCCAAATGTTTCTTTGGAGTACAAGAGGTGGAATACTTGGGTCATATTGTATCTCATGAAGGTGTTAAGGTAGACATTCAACAAAAAAAGGTTCTCCAACTCTTAAAGGATAACCTCACTTTGGCACAAAATCGAATGAAACAACAGGAAAATCAACATCGCAGTGAAAGAAGTTTTGATATAGGCAACTGGGTATTTTTACGAATACAACCATACAAACAAATCTCCCTCAAGCAAGCTAAGAAGAATAATAAATTATCGCCAAAGTATTATGGTCTTTACAAGGCGTTGCAAAAGATTGGTACTATGGCATACAAATTGGAGCTTCCTGCATCTTCTCGAGTGCCCCCAGTTTTCCATGTTTCATGCTTAAAGAAGTTTACAAGTGACAAGATCCCAATTCAAACAATATTATCGAAACTTAACGAGGAAGGAAAAATCATATTGGAACCTGAAGCAGTCACGGAAACAAGAACCTGATAGCTACGAAATCGATCAATATCAGAGTATCTCATTAAGTGGAAGAACTTACCCATTGAAGATTCCAGATGGGAGGACGACAATTTTATATAGAAGCATTCAGAACTACTCAGGCATTGAGGACAATACTGAATGGGATGGGCATGTTAGGTCCCTATACTACTAGTGTAACCCCTTATTTTTATTAGTTCACCCCTCTTATTATGTTGTTGTGCCCATATAGTCCCCATATTGTTATTATTATGCCCCATAGAAGCCCACTATTGTTATCGTTGTGCCCTTACATTATTATTGTTATGTCAACTCTGATTACATTATGACCCCTTGGACTCCTCTATATCGAAAGGAGGTATTTTCATTTGTATCATCCAAGAATTGTTCATTTGTGTAATGTAAAAGAGGTTGCCCCCTCGAAGAGGCTGAATTCTAAGGCGTTGATCTTTCTTTTCTATATTTTGTGACCTGGTTTCATAACATTCTCTTATTAAAGAATCACAAAAGGCATCAAAAGAGGGGGATTTGTAGTCTTGTCCTTGAGAAATAAAGGTTTCTCTGGTAGAATGGAAGGTGGAAAGAAACATAGAGTAGCCTGGTTCCAACTCAGTAAGAATGGAATAGATACGGCTACCATCTTCTTTCTTAACCTTAACACCTTCCAAGAGAAGTCTAAGGGTCTTGAACTTGGACAAAAAATATTCAATGGAAGAAAAATTATTGGGGTCCAATGTAAGCAACTCATTTTCGAGTTGATGGGCTCTAATTTCATTTTTAATTCCAAAAACTTTAATGAGTTGTTTCATTGCTTCGTTAGGAGTATCAAGTTTTGCGATATGGAATCTAAGGTCTGGAGAAATAGACATCCCTATCAACCTACGTGCTTAATCTTACCTATTTTCCCATTTAGCTACCTTATCTTCATCTTGAGGTTTGGTTTCTTAGCCTGAGGCTATTTGTAAAGACCTTTACTTCTAAGTAGATCCACAATGTAGGACCACCATTGGAAGTAGTTGGTGTTGTCAAGAATAACTTGGCATGTACTGTCCATTTTAACATAAATTTAAGTTGTAGATGTTGAAACTAAGTGTTCCAATGGAAAGATCTCGAAAAATTAGGCTGATTCAAAAATCAGCTCTAAAAACAGTTTCCGGATGAAGAAGTTATGGATTTTTTAAGAAAAGTTGTTGAAGATGCCGACGAAGTGTGTGAATGTGCAAAAATGAATGATAATGTTATATTTAAAAAAATCACCCCCTCCCCGCTCCTCTTTCCAAACTTAATCTAATTAGCTCACTTAAATAAATAAATAAATAAATAAATTATGTGACTCGCTTTTATAAATAAGTGAAAGTCACTTTTACAATAGTACTTTATGAGCTACCCACTAAATTGTAACATAAATAAAAGATAAAGAGACTTTAGAATTATAAGTGACTCACTTTTTATAATGGGTGAGAACACTTTTACATAAAATAACTTTAAAACATAAGTTACATGTGTTTTTTGAAAAAATAACTCAACAAAAAGAAAGTCTTGAATTTAAGACCTCTATTATCATAAAGTAACTTTGGACCAAGTGAGCTAGTCGAAAAGGTTAGTAATTTTTGGAAAATAGGAAGAGTTTTTTTTTAGTCACTGGAGCTTTAGGGTGTGTGCTTACTTGAAAAAGCTCTTTTTTTGCCTACAAAACAAAAACCACAAAACCCAACACGGACATACAAAAAAAAAAAAAAAACAAATCTTACGACTTGAAGTTAGCTTTAGCCAGAAACCAAAAAATTTCCTCAATGTTTTTGATTTTTTGAGATCACACTAAAGCGCGGCAGAAAAGAGCATACGCATGAGAAAAATCATTCCTTTTTGTTTCTGATTTGCCTAGATCGCATAGATTCGCAGCGCAAAGAGCATATGCAGAAATGAAAGGTATAGATCCGGTAATAAAAAATAGAGAGCTAAATAAACCGAAATAAACAGAGAGATGAATAGCTAGAACTGCAAATAAAGACTGTATACCTCCAGATCTTTAAAATGACATAGCTAGGGCTACCAAAAACCTTTTCGTGTGAAACAAAAGGGGTTCCTCACCGGAATAGATGCTCCTAACACAATAGAGCAGTCCTCTCGGTCCAAAAGTAGTCAGAAACAATAGATCTAGGAAACGACAGTCGGATGTAGTTGTATCGGCTTCAGATTTGGATCACCAACGGATACGACCCTCAAATAGCTCTGATACCATGTACAAATTTACAGGATAAGTTCCTCAAACAGAACACCAAAGGACACCGCTCACAAAAGATCACAGATCAATACACCAGTATTCTTGACGTGGTTAAAACCCTCAAAGAGGAAAATAGTCCATGGCCTAAGCCAACACAGCCACTTTAGGCAATTTATTAATAAAAGAATGAAAATTTACATAAGCTTCTCTCATGAACGGTTACCCTACAAATGACCCTCCATGCTCTTTAAATAGAGATCATGGACCAATTGGGTGTTAAGCCACGGATCAAGTGTTGGCAATACCGAGGAGAGAATGAACCGTCGGATCACTTCATGTTTAGAACATATCGTGACCATCAAATTGTAAGTTACAAAAGTACATAGTAAAAAAACACACTTTACCTAACTCTACACTAGACCAAGTTATACTTAACTATTTCCTATGTGTCGGAATATCCTTAAATCTAAGGATTTTGTTGGTGAAAATTACAAGTCGAACCTAGGTCAAACCCAACCGAGCCAACATGGACAGGTATTCCAAGATGAATGTTGGGAAAAACATATTAATGGGTGTTTTTTTGGATTATTATGGCTAAGGGAAAATCAACAAAGGCAATCGCAAAGGCTTTGGAAAGGCAAGAGGTATTAATTGGCATTTTATTTATGCAAATAATGGAAATTAGGAGAAAAGGAATGTGAAAAGGTCACAAGTTTCATGTGAGGAGGAAAATGAAGGAAAAATAATGGAAATTGAAGAAAATAGAGGCCTCATTAATAAAAAGGCTTTAAAGGATTAGTTCACAACCTTTTGTCAGGTTTAGCTTGGAGCTATCTCTATTCTTTCCACTCTCTCATACTCTTGCACACTTAGAGAACTCTTGGAGCACTTGAGCATTAAAGAAAGGAAAGGAAAGGAAGGACAAGAAGGCAAATTAAACCAAATATCAAGCAAGGAAGAGCTGGATCAAGTGGCTACATCGGGATTACTTGCAGGTATCGAGTAGTATGTATGATTTCCTTGCTAGTTTTGGCATGCATGTGTATTTTTGGTTCTCTTGTTGTCATTGACATGGGTTTTTCCAGGTGTGACAGTGGTTTCAACCTTGCCTTGTCATTTCCGGATAACCATGGTGTGATGGGGTTCTCTTACTTGGTTGATTTGGATTGCATGATGGTTTTGAAACTAAGTGGGGTGGTCTCGGGAAAAATCACAATGCCTAATAATCCCTAAACTAGTAAAGGTGGGATTGTGGTAAATCCTAGTTGTGTATACCTTCGTTGGGCCTAGGAATTATTAACTGGTAAATGGCAGGATACATGGTAAAGCCTAGAGGGTGGACACAAACAAATTCTTCACATTATAGGTGGAGATATCTAGAGCCATCCATACTTCTATAGGCCTAGTGATCCCTGGGACGATCTGTGGTGGGATTGTGGTAAAGCCTAATGGTGTATGCTTCTTGTTTGGGCCCAGTAATCCCTTGGGATATACGGTAAAGTTTGGTTGTATAGATGAGGGTTTGGGCCTAGGAATCCTTAACCAATATATGGCAAGATTGTAGTAAAGCCTGAGGAAGCCTTGATCGGTTTGTTGTGAGTCCCACATTCATGCTTGGAATATGGCATGGGGTTGATTGGCTGAAAGAAAGATTTGGTTCAGACCAATCTATGGTTGAGTGGTATGTGGAAGTGCCTGAATTGGTTGGATTTTGGATATGTCAATAAGAGCTATTTCCCTCTTTTGTATTATGTTTAAATGTACTTGTTATTATGTCACTTTAATGGTTGTTCTATCATTGCTATTTCTCTAGTTATATGTTGGTTATAAGTATGGTTTATGACAGGCTTGAGTTATGGCTCTCATCGTGTTTTGATTAGTAGATGAATGGATATTGAATGAATGACCTAATAAATGATAATGTGGTTATTGTGAGAGGGCATCATACATTGTTGATGAATCTCAGATAAGTATGAGCTCCCTATGTTCAAATGTGCTTTTATGACTTGTAGATTACATGTTCATGATGTGTTTGACGAAATGTGTGTCATGGTTGGGATGATTCAAGTCAAGTTCTTGTTCAGGTTTTGCATTAGAGGCCTTGTCTTCTTATTATTTATCATTTCTAAGAATTTCATTAAGTTCTGGGCAGAGGCCTGAGTCCTAGCCCTATGAAAGTAGCACATACTTTGGGGCCACTGACACAAAACTACCTAAAAAAGATTGTAGTTGAATGGAGACCTTGTTGTGGGAGTGATTGGAGGGTTTTAGTCACATGGAGGGCTTGTCATGGGAGTGGCTGGGGATCTAGTTCAGTAAAAAGGCAAGTTAACTCAGGGGGTTGGGCACTTGGGGTAGTTGTTTAGCCCCTAGGGGTCTTGTAGATCATGAGGAAGGTCAGTTTGGTTTTTGGTGTGTCAATTACTCTTCCTTAACTATACATGGGGAGTTGAATCATATCATAGTAACTATGTGTCACATGTTTACCTTAGTGGACCAGTTAGCTTGGGTAAATGTGGGAGGAGGGTGTTACAGAGTGGTATCAAAGCATGGTTCATCCTTTGGACTAGATGGGCGGAATGTGTGTGTCATGCGCACATGTAGGTTGTATATGTGTTTAATGTGTATGCATGGTGATGGTCATTGTTGCAGTTGTGTGATCATGTAGAAGTTGAAGTTTTTGTTGTTGGGATGTGTTTGTTGTGAATGCATGTTGGTTGAATAGGCATTTGTTGTGTATGTTAGTGTCTATATGTTGTTATACATGCATTGCGTCTAGTTGGTGTTATAGATGTGGCATCATGTATGGTAATTGGATGACTATTGAGATGATCTCCATATACCGTTATGATTATGATTATACATGTATTGTAGACAAGATATCCTGCCATGAACTATACTAAGGTATGTTGATTATGTTTATATTTTTGTTTAGCTGACGTGGTATGCTTGCAGGAAGAAGAAGAAGATCAATGATGACTAGCAAGATGGTGGATTATATTTCATGATATTCTCCCTACAAATCAAATGAGAAACATGATGATGGGTACTCTCCTGACATAACAGACAAATTGAGAAGTTTGAAGGAAAAAATAAAAAGTTACAAAGCAGATAATGACAGGATCATTCGGGCACAGGAGAAACAAGCAGAAGTTAATGTAGTTATCCTTCAGAGTTTGTCATACTTGGAGAGATAGGGACCACTTAGGATCATTCATGGATAGGAGAACATGACTAATGGGACATATGGCAGTAAGTCTCATGGTGGGCACAAGTCGAATAGGGATGATACGATCATATATTGTAGGTTCTTGGATACACCGAATAGGGGAGGTGATGGAAACGTGTTCTATTCTAGTTATGGTTCAGACAGGTATCATGGCCATCATCATTTTCATTCTTATAGGAGGAGTGGCAGGGGATATTTTCTAAATGAGTTTGATAAAGCCAAGCCATCTACATTTCATGGATATTTGAAGAAGCCAAAATATGTAGAGGCATGGTTACTCGGGATGAAGAAGTTTTTTGAGTTGCATGACTATACAGAGAATATGAAGGCCATAATAGTTACCTTCGGCCTCAAAGGGAAAGCAGACATCTGGTGGGAAGATGTGAAGCGGGTTAGAGACATCAGGATAGAGGAGTTGAGTTGCCATGAATTCAAGAGACTTTTCAGGAATAAGTACTTGTCAAAAAGGTACTATGATAGTAAACCAAGCAATTATATGAGCTAAATATGGGAATGATGATAGGTGAGGAGTATGCGACCCAGATCCTGAAGTTGCTAAGGCATATACCGTATCTCAGGGATGAGAAAACCAAAGTTCAGATATTTTTCAGTGGATTTCCATTAGCATTTAGAGATCGGATTGAGTATGACGAGCCTCATTCACTTGAAGAAGTCATCGGAAAGATGAAAAACAACTACGAGCAATCAAAGCATAAGACAGAAACTCAACAAGGTTAGAAAAGGAAAGACAAGAATAAAAGTAAACAGCGGTTGAAAAGAGCAAGACCCTAAGATGCAGGTGAAAAAGAGAATGTTGTACCCTATAAGAAGTTTAATGGACCTTAACCTCGAGAACAACAAAACATAGGTGATGGTAGGAGATAGTTGCGGTGTTGAACGTGTGGTAAGGAGCATATTAAGAGATATTTTTTGCAAAATAAGGGTTGTATACTTCATATTTATAGTACAAAGGAGGCGCAGACAGTTGGGGATGTTGGGCAGGGTATGCAGCTTTGGATAACATGAAAGTGGATCACCAAACATATATTATCAAGATATATGGTAAGCTTTATGATTAAGTTGTTTCTATTTTGATTGACCCTCGATCTAATTATAGTTATGTTAATCCTGACCTACTGTATCAGTGTGGTTTGAAAAAGAAGTACATGCAAAATCCTAGTTGCAGTTGACTATAGGTACAAAGAAAAGAGCTCATCATCGAGTAAGAGCTTGCGCATTTGAGCTAAATGGCATGCCTACATCAGCACATCTTAATGTACTTCTATTGGGTCCGCACAGTATGTTATTGGGTATGGATTGGTTATATTTTCAAAGGACTAAGGTGGACTGTTATGATAAGGCTATTGAGTGCTTGGATAACAATGGGGAGCAAATAATATTTGCAGGGTAAGAAAAAGGCAACATCGGTCAAAATGGTTACAACTATGTAGGAAAAGTGTAGTCGTAGGAAAGGGTGTGTGTTATTTGTTGTACATATTTCTAGTGACAAAGGTAAAGATGTTGAGGATGCAGAAGTCTTGAACACTTACCCGGTTTTACAGCAGTTTCAGGATGTATTTCTCGTAGAGATTTCATATTTGTTGCCTCACAGGGAAGTGGAATTTTCTATTAAGTTGGTACCATGGGCAACACCAGAATCTAAGACACCTTATAGGATCAGCACTCTAGAGCTAGTGGAATTGAAGTTGTAGCTGAAGGAAATGCTTGACAAGGGATACATTAGGCCAAGTGTATCACCTTGGGGTGCACCAATATTGTTCGTGAAGAAGAAGGATGGTACTCTGAGGTTGTTTATGTTGAAATTCCATATAGATTGAAACTGTAAATTGTAATATGCTAAAACAATTGACTTTAATCTACTATACTCATTAGTGGAAACAATTAATCAATCGAGAAATCACAAAACATACAAGAGAAAGAATTCAATCAACACATTACACAATTATTTCCTAGAGAAAACCACAGCTAAAAACCCATGTTATTTGTATACTGCATTAATCAGAAAATATGAGAAGATTACAATGCTTTGCTCAAGCCCATACAACCTCTACACTATCTCTACCTATCTCACTACTTCCTAGAAAATCTCAAGCCAAAACATAGCCAAATTCTTGCTTGCCCGCATCCCTATTTTCTTGGGCTCACAAGCTCCACGCACAAACTTGTGCTTCCTATTGCTTGGTATCACCAAAACAATGATTAAACTTGTGCCTTCATTCCTCCTTTTAAAGGCAATTCGAATGGCTAAAATTAGTGAGCTTTCTAATTAAGAGATGGTTTATTTTAAGCCTTCTTCTGATTGCATGCACCATCTGTACAACTCATAAAACTATACAATTGATAGTACATTGCCCTTGAACTCCAATATCTACTGGGTAACTCTCATGCATGCATGAGTTAATTATGGTTGATTTGTCAGTTAATTGGTTGAACACATGAAGTTGCACCCCACTACTAGACCTCCTACTAGTTCCTCCAATAATTGTAACTAGTTTAATTGAATTTAACTCAGTTAAACTGAAGTAAACAATTACAACCAAAAGAACTCAACCTAGGCCCCTAAAATTTAGGAACCACTCTACACGACTCTAAATAGACTCCCAACCTGAATTAACTTAGTCAACTAAACCAAATTAACTTACTTAACTATTATAAGTTGTCATGAGATGTGGAATTACAATTTAATTCCCAATTTAATTGAAGGACAAATTAAAATAGGATTTGTCTTAATGTTATTTTTAACATTTTTTGTTTCTATTTTAAACACTCCCTCTCGACAAGAAATGAATTCATATCTATCTTGATCTGATACCTTTGGAATGTTCTAAATGTGACTCTTGTCACTGTTGTTATTGCTAATGCAACATATGCAACAGAAAAGCATCCAAAAATAAATTGAATCAACTGTGTATGCAACTTTCTACTGGAAAAATTGTGTTGCTACTGACTCTACTACTAAGCCTCTTGCTTTGCTATCAACACTACTCTTCACTCCTCAGTTTCTGACTGACATTGATCCTCCTACTATTGAATACCATGGGCCCCCATAGCAAGTTAATGATCCACGAGACAACAACACCTCAACGAACCCTGCCAAAAATTATGCAACTCTTGGGACTATTGCTTCACATCACCCCACCTCTCACCTAGAGGTACGGTTGCATGTGCTCCCTCTGCCCACTTGGCTCGAAATTCCCCCCTACAGGAGGAATCTCCTTGAGTGGATGTCTCCACTCGGTCTCATCTTTGCTTCTCCAATTTAATTCAAAGAAAAATTAAATTAGGATTTTTCTTGATGTTGTTTTTAACATTTTTTGTTTCTATTTTAAAAACTCCCTCTCGACAAGAAATGAATTCATATCTATCTTGATCTGATACCTTTGGAATGTTCTGCATGCGACTCTTGTCACTGTTTTTATTTCTAACGCAACATATGCAACAGAAAAGCATCCAAAATAAACTGAATCAACTGTGTCTGCAACTTTCTACTGGAAAAATTGTGTTGCTACTGACTCTGCTACTAAGCCCCCTGCTTTGCTATCAACACTACTCTGCACTTCTCAGTTTCTGACTGGCATTGATCCTCCTGCTACTGAATATTGTGGGCCCTCGTAGCAAGTTAATGATCCACGAGACAACAACACCTCAATGAACCCTGCCCAAATTTATGCAACTCTTGGGACTATTGCTTCATATCGCCCCACCTCTCACCTGGAGGTATGGTTGCATGTGCTCCCTCTGCCCACTTGGCTCGAAAATTCCCACTACAGGAGGTCTCTCCTTGAGTGGGTGTCTCCACTCAGTCTCCTGTTTGCTTCTCCAATTATGGTTACTCCAAAACTTGATGAGGTTGCATGTTGAGAGGTAATCCATGCTACCCCTCAACCACCAAGTCTTTAACCTTTTCCTTACTACTCAAGGTTTTGCATGCATCAGTGAAATCTAAT
Source organism: Pinus taeda (assembly GCA_000404065.3). NCBI lineage: Eukaryota > Viridiplantae > Streptophyta > Pinopsida > Pinales > Pinaceae > Pinus > Pinus taeda. Next base: position 382,344 of record APFE031032775.1, on the reverse strand, counting down.
CTACTCATATTGTTTTGTTGTTGATTTTGCACTATTGTTGCAACTACTGCAATAATGAGTTTGATCTGCCCATATCCTAAAGTACTAACTTCCATAGGGCTGCTCAATTTGAAACTAGACTCCCTCTAAGTCTCGACCTCCTTGTGTGAAATCTCTCTGCTCCTCAATCTACCAATATCAATGATCAAAACTACTTTTTGTGTCACTAAACATTGGGTCATTGATTTTCCCACTACCAACCTTCTTTCTCTATTAAGAAGTATGCACGTAGGGTCTTATGGATCTACCCTGAACTAGAGCTCCATCAATGTGTAAGGACAACTTCAAATTCTTCTCTTCTATTGTGATTTCAGATTTGATTCCATGTAAAAAATTCTACAAATCTAGCTCTCATACAATGTAGAAATTTCTACATGTAACCACCCTCCTCCCACATCTACCTAAGTAACCAGCCAACCAGGGTAAAAATGCGATGAGAGAGGCCACTATGTATGGATTCAACGTCCTTGGTGACCTTGAGGAAATGGAATCGACGCAACACATCAACCATACCTTCCACATCAGCAACAACACCCCAGGAGACATCTCAACCACTAAGACATCCTGCCACTATGTCACACTGATCTTTTAGACCTCTTGACGTCTGGACGCTCTCATGTTATAGGCATGCCAGTGTCTAAGGACCTCTAGACGCTCTCATAGGCCTGCAAGCCAGCATCAAAGGAATTTTCCCAGCACACTTGTGTCAATGTGTGCCGAATTCAAGGCACTTTTCTAGCCCAGAACTTCGGCCACTGCCCGTAACTTGTTATAACTTTCAGAATCCATCAAAGACATGATGACAAGACTTGTAAACCAAAAATCAACCTCATGACTAGGCCTGTACATCCCCAACCGGGACTAACGTTTCATCGAACACTTGGCATCAATTCAACCTACAAGTATAGGATACGAGATAGAGCATGAATGACTGAAAACTCTTATGAAACATGAGAAGAAGGATCACCACCTTCTCCATTGAACTATTATAACATCAATTAGGTCTTACATCCATCAATTTAACAATTAAAAGTAAATACATGAGATAACCATGACATGAACCAGTCAATTAACCAAGCCTATAACCAAAATAAAACCATGTAAATAACATAGATATAACAACCATTAAATCCACATATAAACAAGTGCAAAAGCAAGAGAACTTAGCTTTCATTAATCATAGGCAAATCCGACCAGGTTCGAGACTTCCACATACCACCCAACCGTAGACATGACTAAACCAAATCTTTCTTTCATCCAGTCATCCCTGTGCCATATTCCAAGCATGAATGTGGGATCTCATGGATAAACCAATCCGAAAATAGCCAAGGGAATACAGAGGTTAAACCACCTCCACCCTCACCAAACCATGAACACACCAAAACCGAAGTTGTGATCACAACCGAATAGAACTTGGAATGACATCTAGAATCCATCACTATCCTTGAGGAATTTTTCGTCTCCATGTCTCTCAGGCTTTACCGCAATCCAATCCCAAATCACGAGGCCCTAAATCGAGACCAGTCTCTCGAAATTTACCACAATCCAAACCTGAATCATTAGGCCCTAAACCGATACTTCTCCCTTAGGCTTTACCATCTATCCCGCCAAAAACAGTCAAGGGATTCCTAGTCCTTTTGGAATGAACCTTGAGACCACCTCTGCCCCGGATTCAGAAATCCATCTGGCAAACCAAAGCTCAAAATCGAGATAAACATCCCAACATACCATGGCATCCATAAAAAGGTAAGTCTAGGCTAAAAACCACTGTCATAATCCAACAAAACCATGCCCTCGACCGCAAGAGAACCATACACCAACATGCAAAGCCATGCATGTCAAAACTAGTGAAGAAATCACACATGAAATATGTTACCTGCAAGTATTCATGTTGAAGTTTCTTGATCCTGCTCTTCCTTCCTTGATCCTTGCTTTCCCTCCTTTCTCTTTTTGTTTGCTTTTCCTTTCCTTGATCCAAAACTAGAGTTCTCCAAGAAAACTCTAAGTGACCAAGAGTGAAAGAGAGAGAGAGAGAGAGAATAAAGATAGAGCTCCAAAACTTGAACTAACAAAAGGTTACCAACTGACCTCATAATCTTTTTTATTAATGAGGCCTCTATTTTCTTCATTTTCCATTATTTTCCTTCACTTTCCTCCTCACATGCAACTTGTGACCTTTCACCTTACTTTTCTCCTAATTTCCTTTATTTTCATAAATATATGTGCCAAAATTTCCTTTTTGCCTTTTAATGCCTTTGCCTTAGCTTTTGCCAATTTCCTTATCAAAAAACACATCCAGTGATTCCCACCAGGATATATTTTCCCAACATTCAACTTGGAATAAGTGTCCCTTAACCATGGTCTTATTTTGCCTTTATTAACTTTTATTACATGAACTTTTCACCAGGACTATTACAGAACCCTCCCCCTTGGGGAACACTATCCTCCGTTTTAAGCCACACCAAGACCTCAGCAAAACTGATGAAAAGAAAACACGCTGCCCATGGAGCTTTATAACTTAGCTCATTGCAGTATTTACAATGAAAGACTTGCTCAAAAGCAAAAATAAATCACAACATGACAAGATAACAACCATACCTCTTATTGGAGCTTTAAAATTAACTCTTGGCGATATTTACATTCATGTATATACATATACCAAAACATCAGCAAAATGTATGCGAAACATACACCAAACATCAAACCAAAATTGCTTTGCCTCAACAGGAAAACAATGAAGGATAGATGGCTCGCATCTGATTCACCAGCTCCCATGTAGCTTCTTTAGGCCCAAAGTACCTCCAATGCACTTTAACTTGCTCTATGGCTCTATTCCTGAGCATGAGATGTTTTCGCTACAATATGTACTGAGGCTCTAGTTGGAACTCTCCTTCTTGCTCCAGCTGCGATACAGACCAATCAATCATGATCAACATCCTTTATATACCTCTTAAGCAATGAAATATGGAAAACGTCATGGACTTTCACTATTGGAGGTAGTGCAAGTTGATAGACCATTGGTCCAATCCTCTCAAGGATCTCAAAAGGCCCGCAATACCGTGATTTCAACTTGGCACGTGATCCAATCCTCAAAGAACTCTTCATGGGCTTGATGCGCAAATACACATGCTCCCCAACTTGAAACTCCTTAAAGTCCTTGTGTTGATCCACATAATTGTTCTGTATATCCTATGTTGCCTTTAGATTCTTCTTTATAACTTGCATTTCCTATTCCATGTCTACCAACATATCCGGTCCAATAAGTACCCTGTTCACTAGATCACTCCAGCTTATGGGAGTTTTACAACTCTGCCTATACAATGCCTCAAAAGGACTCATCCTTAATGACTCCTGATAACCATTGTTGTATGCGAACTCAACTAATGGAAGATGCTCCTCTCATCTCCTCTGCTGGTGCATCACATACATCCTCAGCATATCCTCCAAGATCTTGTTGAGCTTCTTTGTCTGTCCATCTGTCTATGGATGATAAGTTGTATTGAAGGCCAACTTTGTACCCAAACGTACAAATAGCTCCTTCCAGAACTTGGAAGTGAACTTTGCATCCCTGTATGACACAATCTTCTTTAGAACACCATGTAATCTCACTATCTCTCTAATGAAAACTTGTGCTACCTCACTAGTTGAATATGTAGTCTTCACTGGAATGAAGTGAGCTACCCTGCTCAACATCTCGATCACAGCCATAATATAATCATGTTGTCTCATTGTCTTTGGAAGACCTGTAATGAAATCCATGGAAATGACCTCCCATTTCCATTTCAGAATCGCAATAGGCTATAGTAGACCACTTGGATGCTTATATCATGCCTTTACATGTTGATAATTTAAACATCTTGCCACGAACTCTGCCACTTCCTTCTTCAGATTCAACCAATAGTAGAACTTCCTCACTGTCATCAATGTCTTCTGATATCTTGAGTGACCCGAGTATGGATTGACGTGAAACTCCCTCAAGATAAGATTCTTGAGCTCACTACAATTCAATACATATATCTTGTCCCTGACTCTCACAAAACCATATGTCGTGAGACGATAGTCTGCATCCTGATCACCTGTACTTGTACCTACACATGTGCATGTACCTAGACCTACACCTGTACTTGTACACACATGCACCTGTACCTATACTTTGTTGTAACATGTGCATGATCTCCATGTACTTGTCATCCTGTTGTCCTTCCTGGAAGATCCTATCATGTAAATCTGTCCCATAAGAGCTCATAGCTGCTATATGATTTACATGTACCTTCCTGCTAAGAACATCTGCAACCTGGTTCTCCTTCCCTTTGATGTATATGATCTCGAAGTTGAATTCATCGAGGGTGACCAACCATCTAGCTTGTCTGGCATTCAGATTCGGCTAGTCAAACAGATACCTCAACCCACTGTGGTCGCTCATCAATACAAATATCCTACCAACAAGATAGTGCCTCCACATCTTTAATGCATGTATGATCGCTTCTAACTCAACATCATGCGTCGGATAGTTCTACTTGTGCTCATTGGGTTTCTGTGACCCGTAACACACTACCTGTCCTTATTGCATGAGAACTCCACCAAGTCCTCTCTTGCATGAGAACTCCACCAACTCCTTGTCCAGATGTGCAATTTTTAACATTGGTGCATGTGTCAACAACTACTTGAGCTGCTCAAAACTAACTACATATTCTTCTATCCATTCAAACTTCTTACCTTTCCTCTGCAATAATCTGATGGGATATGCAATGTGTGAGAAGTCCCTGATGAACCTCCTGTAGTAACCTGTCAATCCCATGAATGATCTCATCTCATCCACATTCTTAGGAGTTTCTCACTCCATGATGGCCCTTATCTTTTCTAGATCTACTGTTATGCCTTCCTTGGAAACAACATGTCCCAAGTAATGCACCTCTGTCTGAAAGAAGCTGCACTTGCTAAGCTTAGCATAAAACTAATGTTCTCTTAGCAATCTCAACACTACTACTAAATACTCGACATGTTCTTCCTCATTTTTAGAATATACCAGTATGTCATCAATCAATACAATAACAAACTTGTCCAGATAAAGACGCAACACAATATTCACCAAACACATAAATGTTCAGTTAGTATTATTTATTATTTCATTTTTTATCTTTTATTTCTTATTTC
>APFE031032775.1:342292-376328 GCA_000404065.3 Pinus taeda | reverse complement strand
AATATATTAAGTAATATAATATATAATTTTTCCCCTCCCTAGTCAAATATAGTCGTTTTCCTCTAGCCTTAGGTTGACCTTTCCCCTTATTTAGCCTGCCTCTAAGATCTGCCTCTTCATCTGATCCTGAAGATGAACCACACTGGCTGGTTCGAAACGCGTCGACCAAATAGTCTCAATGTGATTTTTTTCTCAAAAAAAATTCATTAACATAAATGTAGTTGGAGCATTAGTCAACCCGAATGGAACTACAACAAACTCATAATGCCCATACCTGTTCCTGAGTGCAGTCTTGAAGATATCCTCTTCCTTGATGCATACCTGATGGTATCCTGATCACAAGTCAATCTTAGATAACATTGATGCTCGCTTCAACTAATCAAACAAATCATCGATCCTCAACAATGGGTACTTGTTCTTGATCATTACCTTGTTCAGTTACCTATAATGAATGCAAAATCTTAGAGTACCGTCTTTATTCTTTACAAACAACACTGGTGCACCTCAAGGCGATACACTTGGCCTAATGTATCCCTTGCCAAGCATATTCTTTAACTGCCACTTCAACTTTGCCAACTCAGGTGTGCTCATCTAGTAAGGTGCCTTTGATGCCAGAGCTACCCTTGGCACCAACTCAATAGAAAATTCTACCTCCCTATGAGGTGGCAACTCTGTAATATTCTCGGGAAATACATCTTGAAATTGTTGTAGAACTGAGTATCTTCTCAAAACATCTACATCCCCAACTTCCTTACCTTTGTCACTAGAAACGTTCACTGCAAACATCACAAAACCTTTTGTGCAACTACGCTTAAACTACATAGTGGTAACCATCCTCACCGATGTAGGCTTCTTCTTCCCCCGCAAAGTTCTATTTCCCCACTATCATCCACACATTCAATGGCCTTGTCAAAGAAATCCACTTTGGTACTGTGAAGGTACAACCAATCCATACCCAAAATCATACTATATGAATCCAATGGTGGTACATTCAAATGCATTGTTGTAGGCATACCATTTAACTCAAATGCACGAGCTCTTACCCAATGGTGAACTCTCTTATTTGTACCTATAGCCAACTGCACCAACCAAGAATTTGCATGCACTTCTTTTCTCAAACCACACTTATCCCCCAGGTTAGGATTAATATAACTATAGTTAGATCCAGGATCAATCAAAATAGAAAAAACTTGATCACAAAGCTTATCATCCATCTCAATGATAGATGCTTGATGATTTGCCTGCCTGTTGTCAACAACTTCATAGATACGAGGAATGTTATGTCCCACATCAGAAATTGTATGCACCTCTTAAGAACTATAGATCTGGGGCCTGCCACCACTATGATATTGCAAACAATCCCTCTTGCGATGATCCTTTCCACATATCCAACATTTCAATGGTTCCCTACTATCGCGTATAGCTTGCACCTCTCCATGTCCTTCCTCAGTTGTATTCAACCTCTTGTCAGGAACTACATTTTCTTTCTCACTTGCATCTTGAGGTCTTCCTTTATTTGGTGGCCAGTTTCCTTTAGCTTTCTCATTTCTTTTCAAGTCATGCTTAGGCTCAACTTTGCGCTTCGACTGCTCATAAAAATGTTTCAACTTTTGGATGGCCTCCTCTAATGATACTCATCGAACTCAATCTAGTCTTTGTATGTTATTGGTAGTCCACTGATGAATCTATGAACCTTGGCCTTCTCCTTATTGAGGTAAGGCACATATCTCAATAGCTCCAAGAACCTGCCAGTACACTCATCATCTATCACAGAACCCATCCGCAACTCATAAAACTCCTTAGCTTTGTCATCAAAATATATTTCTGACAAATACTTCTTCTTGAAGAGTCTCTCAAACTCAATCCAAGTCAAATAATCCTCATGTATACCTTTAACATTCTTCACATCTTCCCACCAAATATTTGTTTTACCTTTGATACTAAAAGTGGTTATCTTTACTTTCACGTTTTCTGAATAGTCATGCAATCTGAAGAATTTCCTCATACCAAACAACCATGCATCTTCGTCCTATGATTTATTCATATCTCCATCAAATGTAGGTGGATTTGCCTTCTTAAATTCATTTGTCATGTATCCCCTATCACTCCTCCTGTAAGGATGATAACGATGACGATCATGGTGCATGTCTGAACCAAAACTAGAATAATACTTGTGTTTATCCCCTCTCCTATCCTATACCTGTGTTTATTTTTAAGAAATTCTTTATGTATTTATTTTTTACAGTAATTTTTATAAATTTTTTTTTACTTATATATATAATAAGAATTTCCGGTTGTATTTTATTTCTTACATAATTATTTTTTCGCAATATTATATATACTATATATAAAACAAAATTAAATAAATTATGAATATATATATAATATATTATATATTAACAACCCTCTCTTTTAGGTTATATATTTTGATAAAGTTTTATTGATTTTTATCCTTTAATATTTATTTATTTCATATAATTTATTGTTTATAAATATTATATTATAATATTATATTATATATAACACCCTCTCTTTTAGGTTTATATATTTGATGAAATTTTTGTATTTTATATCCCTTTTATTATTTATTTTTATTCATATTAATTTATGGTTTATTCATTAACATTTTTTACGGCGTTGTAAAAAATAAATGGTATTAATCATTTAAAACAAATAATATTAACTAGTAATAAAAAGTATGAATATTTATCAATAAATTAAATAACTAATTAAACAAACTAGATTATTATTTATTAATTATTTAAACAGTTCAAATTAATTCCCAAAGATAGTTGTTTGGTTAATTTATAATATATAAATATATTAAGTAATATAATATATAATTTTTCCCCTCCCTAATCAAATATAGTCATTTTCCTATAGCCATTAGGTTGACCCTTACCCTTATTTAACTTGCCTCTTCATCTGATCATGAAGATGAACCACACTGGCTGGTTCGAAACCCGTCGACCAAATATCCCAATGTGATTTTTTCTAAAAAAAAAAAAAAAAAAAAAAAAAAAAAAAAAAAAAAAAATCATTAACATAAATGTAGTTGGAGCATTAGTCAACACTACAACAAACTCATAATGCCAATACCTATTCCTGAGTGCAGTCTTGAAGATATCCTCTTCCTTGATGCATACCTGATGGTATCCTGATCTCAAGTCGATCTTGGAGAACATTGATGCTCCCTTCAACTAATCAAACAAATCATTGATCCTCAACAATGGGTACTTGTTCTTGATGGTTACCTTGTTCAGTTGCCTGTAATTAATGCACAATCTGAGAGTACTATCTTTATTCTTTACGAACAACACTGGTGCACCCCAAGGTGATACACTTGGCCTAATGTATCCCTTGCCAAGCATATTCTTTAACTGCAACTTCAACTCTACCAACTCAGGTGTGCTCATCCAGTAAAGTGCCTCTGATGTGAGAGCTGCCCTTGGCACCAACTCAATAGAAAATTCTACCTCCCTATGAGGTGGCAACTCTTTAATATCCTCAGGAAATACATCCTGAAACTGTTGTAGAACTGAGTATCTTCTCAAAACATCTATATCCCCAACTTCCTTACCTTTGTCACTAGAAACGTGCACTGCAAACATCACAAAACCTTTTGTGCAACTATGCTTAACCTACACAGTGGTAACCATCCTCACTGATGTAGGCTTCTTCTTCCCCCGCAAAGTTCTATTTCCCCACTATCATCCACACACTCAATGGCCTTGTCAAAGAAATCCACTTTGATCTTGTGAAGGTACAACCAATCCATACCCACAATCATACTATATGAACCCAATGGCAGTACATTCAAATGCGTTGTTGTAGGCATACCATTTAACTCAAATGCACAAGCTCTTACCCAATGGTGAAATCTCTTATTTGTACCTATAGCCAACTGCACCAACCAAGAATTTGTATGCACTTCTTTTCTCAAACCACACTTATCCACCAGGTTAGGATTAATATAACTATAGTTAGATCCAGGATCAATCAAAATAGAAACAACTTAATCACAAAGCTTATCATCCATCTCAATGATAGATGCTTGATGATTTTCCTGCATGTTGTCAACAACTACATAGATACGAGGAATGTTATGTCCCACATCAGAACTTGTATGCACTTCTTGAGAATTGTAGATCTGGGGTTTGCCACCACTATGATACTGCAAGCAATCCCTCTTGCGATGATCATTTCCACATATCCAACATTTCAATAGTTCCCTACCACCACGTATAGACTGCTACTCTCCATGTCCTTTCTCAGTTGTATTTAACCTCTTGTAAGGAACTACATTTTCTTTCTCACTTGCATCTTGAGGTCTTCCTTTATTTAGTGGCTAGTTTCCTTTAGCTTTCTCATTTCTTTTCGAGTCATGCTTAGGCTCAAATTTGCGCTTTGACTGCTCATAAAAATGTTTCAACTTTCGGATGGCCTCCTCTAATGATCTAGACTCATCGAACTCAATCTGGTCTTTGTATGTTATTGGTAGTCCACTGATGAATCTATGAACCTTGGCCTTCTCCTTATTGAGGTAAGGCACATATCTCAATAGCTCCAAGAACCTACCAGTACAATTATCATCTATCATGGAACCCATCCGCAACTCATAAAACTCCTTAGCTTTGTCATCAAAATATATTTCTGACAAATACTTCTTGAAGAGTCTCTCAAACTCAATCCAAGTCGAATAATCCTCATGTATACCTTTAACATTCTTCACATCTTCCCACCAAATATTTGCTTTACCTTTGAGACTGAAAGTGGTTATCTTTACTTTCACGTTTTCTGAATAATCATGCAATCTGAAGAATTTCCTCATACCAAACAACCATGCATCTACATCCTATGATTTATTCATCTCTCCATCAAATGTAGGTGGATTTGCCTTCTTAAATTCATCCGTCATGTATCCCTTATCACTCCTCCTGTAAGGATGATAACGATGACGATCATGATGCATGTCCGAACCAAAAGTAGAATAATACCTATGTTTATCCCCTCTCCTATCCTATACCTGTGTTTATTTTTAAGAAATTCTCAGTGTATTTTTTATTTTTTTACATAATTTATTTATTTATGTATATATATTATAATATATATATATATATATATGAAATTTTTATTGTATTTTTATCCTTGGATTATTATTTTTATTTTCATATAATTTATTTGGTTTATTTATTTACATTTTATGGAGTTTTGTAAAAATAAAATTAGGTAAGTTAATCATTTAACAAATAATAATATTAACTAGTAAATAATAAGGTATGAATAAGTTATCAATAAATTAAATAACTAATTAAACAAACTAGATTATTATTTATTAATTATTTAAACAGTTCAAATTAATTCCCAAAGATAGTTGTTTGGTTAATTTATAATATATAAATATATTAAGTAATATAATATATAATTTTTCCCCTCCATATTCAAATATAGTCGTTTTCCTCTAGCTGTTAGGTTGACCTTTCCCCTTATTTAACCTGCCTCTTCATCTGATCCTGGAGATGAACCACATTGGCTTGTTCGAAATGTGTCGACCAAATATTCTCAATGTGATTTTTTCCGAAAAAAAATTCATTAACATAAATGTAGCTGGAGCATTAGTCAACCTGAATGGAACTACAACAAACTCGTAATGCCCATACCTGTTCCTGAGCGCAGTCTTGAAGATATCCTCTTCCTTGATGCATACCTAATGGTATCCCGATCTCAAGTCGATCTTAGAGAACATTGATGCTCCCTTCAACTAATCAAACAAATCATCGATCCTCAACAATGGGTACTTGTTCTTGATCATTACCTTGTTCAGTTGCCTGTAATCAATGCACAATATGAGAGTACCATCTTTATTCTTTACGAACAACACTAGTGCACCCGAAAGCGATACACTTGGCCTAATGTATCCCTTGCCAAGCATATTCTTTAACTGCCACTTCAACTCTACCAACTCAGCTGTGCTCATCTAGTAAGGTGCCTTTGATGCCAGAGCTGCCCCTGGCATCAACTCAATAGAAAATTCTACCTCCCTATGAGGTGGCAACTCTGTAATATCCTCAGGAAATACATCCTGAAACTGTTGTAGAACTGAGTATCTTCTCAAAATATCTACATCCCCAACTTCCTTACCTTTGTCACTAGAAATGTGCACTGCAAACATCACAAAACCTTTTGTGCAACTACGCGTAACCTACATAGTGGTAACCATCCTCATTGATGTAGGCTTCTTCTTCCCTCGCAAAGTTCTATTTCCCCACTATCATCCACACACTCAATGGCCTTATCAAAGAAATCCACTTTGGTCCTGTGAAGGTACAACCAATACATACCCAAAATCATACTATATGAACCCAATGGCAGTACATTCGAATGCGTTGTTGTAGGCATACCATTTAACTCAAATGCACGAGCTCTTACCCAATGGTGAACTCTCTTATTTGTACCTATAGCCAACTGCACCAACCAAGAATTTGCATGCACTTCTTTTCTCAAACCACACTTATCCCCCAGGTTAGGATTAATATAACTATAGTTAGATCCAGAATCAATCAAAATAGAAACAACTTGATCACAAAGCTTATCATCCATCTCAATGATAGATGCTTGATGATTTGCCTGCCTGTTGTCAACAACTGCATAGATACGAGGAACGTTATGTCCCATATCAGCAATTGTATGCGCCTCTTGAGAACTATAGATCTGGGGTCTGCCACCACTATGATATTGCGAACAATCCCTCTTGCAATGATCCTTTCCACATATCCAACATTGCAATGGTTCCCTACCACCGCGTATAGCCTGCTACTCTCCATGTCCTTTCTCAATTGTATTTAACCTCTTGTAAGGAACTACATTTTCTTTCTCACTTGCATCTTGAGGTCCTCCTTTATTTGGTGGCCATTTTCCTTTAGCTTTCTCATTTCTTTTCAAGTCATGCGTAGGCTCAACTTTGCGCTTCGACTTCTCGTAAAAATGTTTCAACTTTCGGATGGCCTCCTCTAATGATCTAGACTCATCGAACTCAATCTGGTCTTTGTATGTTATTAGTAGCCCACTGATGAATCTCTGAACCTTGGCCTTCTCCTTATTGAGGTAAGGCACGTATCTCAATAGCTCCAAGAACCTGCCAGTACACTCATCATCTGTCATGGAACCCATCCGCAACTCATAAAACTCCTTAGCTTTGTCATCAAAATATATTTCTGACAAATACTTCTTCTTGAAGAGTCTCTCAAACTCAATCCAAGTCAAATAATCCTCATGTATACCTTTAACATTCTTCACATCTTCCCACAAAATATTTGCTTTACCTTTGAGACTGAAAGTGGTTATCTTTGCTTTCACGTTTTCTGAATAGTCATGCAATCTGAAGAATTTCGTCATACCAAACAACCATGCATCTGCATCCTATGATTTATTCATCTCTCCATCAAATGTAGGTGGATTTTCCTTCCTAAACTCATCTGGCATGTATCCCTATCACTCCTCCTGTAAGGATGATAACAATGACGATCATGATGCATGTTCGAACCAAAACTAGAATAATACCTGTGTTTATCCCCTCTCCTATCCAGAGTGTCCAACAATCTGCCATCCCTAACTGTGTCATCTCTATCCGACCTATGCCTACACTAAGACTTACTACTGTATGCCCCATTAGTTTTTCCTCTTGCTCGTGGCTGATCCGAAGTGGTCCCAGTCACTGCAATTCTGGCAAACTCTGAAGTAGTATTGCATTAAAATTTTCTTGTTTCTCTTGTGCCTGCATGATTTTTTTATTGTCCACCTTACAAATCCTTATTTCTTCCTTCAAGCTTCTCAATGTATCTGCCAAATTAGAAGAGATCCCAACACCATGTTGCTCATTCGATTCATAGGGAGAGTCTTTGTAGTCTACCATCTTGCTATCCATTTGATCTCTTTCTTGTAAGGCATACTATGTCAGCTAAACCAAATCACAATAAACCAACGTACCTTAGCATAGTTCGGGGAGGATATCTCATCTGCAAGATCATCAAATCAACGTGATACATGTATAACATAATCATAACAACATATAGATACATATGGTACATAAGCACATAACCATGTAACCATCAGTCTAGCTAGAGTTTCGTCATCAATGCATGTCCATATCAACTACACACATACCATGACTACATGCATGACAACAACAACCATAATACTACTATATACTTGACCACATGCAAACATTAACATGCATAAGTAATGTGTAATCAACCACACACATGTATGAATGCATATGATCAAGCATGAATGATGATACTTGTAACCAAACATACATGAATGATACATGTAACCAAACATGCAAGAATGTAACCAAACATACGAGAATGTAACCAATCATACAAAATGACACATGTAAGAGACATATACACTCATGACAACATGCTTCACACAACAACATCCTTATCCCCATGGCGACATCATTATGATCGTGACCAACACCATGCATATGCAACAAGCATTCAAGGTTGATTGACACATGTGCAACCGACATGAATGCATGACAAACACATTCACCCAAGGAGAGCGCAATCACGCTCTGATACCAAACTGTAACTACCATCCAACCCACATCTACCCAAGTAACCAACCAATCGGGGTAAAAATGTGACAAGAGGGGCCAGTATGTAGGGATTAAACCTCCTTGGTGACCTTAAGGAAATGGAATCGACAAAACACATCAACCATACCTTCCACATCAACAACAACACCCCCAGGAGACATCTGATTTGGATTTAAATAGGAACGTAACAAATCACAGAGAACCATAGATACAGAGATGCAACAGACATAATAATTCATTTCATTAGTGTAAAATACTGAAATATGCTTACAAACAAAAATGGAAATAAACTAGCTCGGGCAATGGTAGCTTATCTCTGAGGAGAGATGTGGCGGCTACATGCCTCTGAACTGTCTTACAATGAGGCTAGAAGGCCTATTTATTGTTGAGAAACAATAGAAAACCCTTAACAGCCAAAAAACTAACCCTAGGAGATGAAGCGCCAAACTATGGGCCTCATTTGGGTAAATTGGTACATCAACTTCCCGGGGTCATAACTTTGGCATACGATCTCCGTTTGACGCGCACAATACCTCATTAGAAAGATATATCCAAGGACTACAACTTTTGGATAACTAATTTTAATCCACGGACCCGTGTTGCTCCCAATTTTCCCAAAAAACGTCGTTTAGGGCCTCAAAATAGCCCCAAAAGTTCAGGACCCAAAAAACTACTAAAAATAGTAAATTGCGCTACAATTAAGGAAGATGAAAAACTAAAAGGAACAATGGTGGGGGTCCAAGTGGAATTGGCGGGTGGCCACCAATATCCACCTGGATCATTCCTCCTCCCTTAGGAAGCAATGGTCCCCATTGCGTTGAGTTCCTCCATGAGATGAGGAAACTTCTGTTGAACTTGGTCCCTCGTGAACCACTTGCCCTAGTGAAGGAGTTGGCCTGCTTTGAAAACTTAATACAGTTGTATCTTCTGCTGGCGGGTGTGTTTGATCTGCATGTCCATGATTTTATCAGTTGCAGCTTGTTCCATGCAATTTGGATTTAATTGGTGTGAGTTGTTCTGCAATGTCAGATGTGTCTAGTAATGGTGGACAGTATGGTCGAAGGCAGTGCACATTGAACATTGGGTGTAGGCCAAGGAATGGGGGAATGTTGAGCTCAAATGCATTGTCTCCCATAGACTTGGTAATGATGTAAGGACCATATCAGAGTGGTCTATGTTTTCGATAAGCTCCGGTAAAGCATTCCTTTTGCAAATGTAACTAGACTATCGCCTACCTAAAACTTGTGTGGCACCCGATATTGATAATGTCGATGCTTGTACTTGGCATTTGATTTCTCCAGCATGTCATGGACTTGTTGGAGGATATGTTGGATGTGCTCAACGAAGTTGTTTTCCTTATCTGTTTCGGACTAGACATGAGCTGAATCTGCCTGAGTAGCTACAAATGGCATGGCCACATCAATGGGATATAGTGGCTAGAATCCCAAGCCCACCTAAAAAGGGATCTGGCCAGTCGAGCTATGGAGAGCCCAGTTATAGCTGTGTTGAACATAGGGGAGGTTCTCATCCCATGCGCGTGGATGCTTTGAGTTGTACATGTGCAGAATGTGTATGATCATCATGTTGACAACCTCTCTATGGCCATCAGTTTGGGGATGGAAGGTTGTGGACTTATTCAGTTTGGTGTCCAACATCGACCAGAGACTAGACCAAAATGTACTAAAGAACGTGTTGTCCCAATCTGAGATGATAGATTGTGGGATCCCAAAGTGTACCCACACTCATTCAAAGAAGAGTTTAGTAGTGGATTCTCTTGTGATATTCTTCTTGTAGGCCACCACAATGGCCATCTTCGAGAACCTATTGACGACCGCAAAAACATAGTCGTTTCCATGACCTTGTACTCCTCCATAACCTTGTCCATCTGTAGTTGTCGTGTGGAGGGGCCTTGTCTGGAGGTCGTGGCCACCGTATTCTTCTTTCCTTGAGGGTGTATCATCAAGAAAACAAATTTCCTGGTTTTTGAAATGAGCTTATTGCATTATTTTGCAGTAACCAAAGAGATGGTGGTAGGCGGTGCTACCTCCAGTATCTGTACAACTTATTTCCCAAAGTAATAATAACAACATGATGCCTTGACTCATACACAACATGTTGCTTCCACAAGTATGGTTGGCCTAATAATACATCACAAACATCAAGGGCAACAACGTCACACAATACCTCATCCGCAAAGGGCTTGATGTTGTATGGAAGGTGACACTGCTGGCTCACGAGAAGATCTCGTCCTTGGTGAAGCCACCCGATGGTGTACAGTTGTGGTTGTGTTGTGGTCGGTAAGCCCAGCTGCTTCACGAACTATGTCGAAATGAGGTTCTTTTGGCTCCTGCTATTGACAATGAACTGTAGCAAGGAGCCCTTTACCCACATCTAGGAGTGGAAGAGGTGCTCCTCCTCCTCTGGATCTTTGGGTTCCTCCTTCTGGATCTTCGTGGTGGCAACGGTGGTGTTGGGCTTCGCATCGATAATCTGCTTCCCTTTGTCATTCCCCTTATCGGGTTCTGACTCAGAGTCAGAACATGCATTTGATTCTGAAGACTTTAGCTCGGCCACCAATGACTGCTTAGCTCGACACTCACTGGAGATCTTATGGAACTCACACCACTTTCCTGTGTCCTTCTTCGGCTTCGTGGTGTTGTTCTTTGCTTATGGCTTTGGTGGGTTGTCTTAGGACACCCTGCCTTGGCTTTGTCCCGTGTTTAGCAGTTTCGGGGCGCCTTTCCCTTGCTTCAGATTTGCAGATCCAAAGTCTCGCTTCTTCTGTTTAAACTTATGCTCGACCTTGACAGCGTATCGGTATGTCGTTCCGAGCAAGGGGATGTCCAATAACTCCATCTCGTCCTAGATATACCTGTGTAGGTAGCTGTGGTATTTGAGTACCAAATGTAGCTCAGAATCCTTGATACCCAACTTTGTAAGGAGGGTATGAAAAATATTGGTAAACTTCGACACGTCTTGGTCCCTTCCCTGCCGCAGCGTGGTCCACTTTATGTATTTATCCTCATAGCTTCTGACAGGGTAGTACTACTCCTTGATGTCATTTCGAAATGAATTCCAAGTGGATGCGGCTAAAAACAGTGAGGTTGTACTTTCATCCTTCTACTCGTAGTAGGTTTCCCACCAGTCCTTGACGTGGGGGCAACTTTGAGAAGAGCGAAAGTAATATTTTCGCGACCGACAAAAAAAAAAAAACGTGAATAGAAAAATACCCTTCTAGCAAATTTAACCATTTATCTACAACGTCTACATCTATCTGACCCTCAAATATGGGAATGTCAAAGTTAACTTGTACCTTAAAGGGTGTGGCGCTTCCAGAGTAGATGCTGGAAGTAGATGTGTCGCCCCTAGGTAGCTGCTGAACAATCTGGGAAAATTTGTCCATCATCGCGTTCCTTTGTCACTCGAAAGCCTCTTCGAGCAAGATTTTGATAGGATCTCCTACCCCCTCTCCTTTCTTTTCATCCGCCATGGGAGGTTGTCAGGATTTGCGAGGCTAGTCTTGCAAAGGTTCGACCAATTCAAGCCCTAACTTCTTATATCCCGACCTCGTTGGGGACATGCAAAGAAAAACAAAGAAATAGCAGACTGCTTTGATACCACTGATCCATATTTAAACGAGAACACAACAATTACATATATAACCATAAATACAGAGATGCAACAGACATAATACTTCATTTCATCAATGTAAAATACTAAAATATGCTTACAAACAGAAATGGAAATAAACTAGCTTGGACAATGGTAGCTTATCTATGAGGAGAGATGTGGCGACTACATGCCTCTGAACTGTCTTATAATGAGGATCGAAGGCCTATTTATTGTTGAAAAATAATGGAAAACCCTAAACAACCAAAAACCTAACCCTAGGAGATGAAGTGCCAAACTATGGGCCCCGTTTGGGTAAATTGGTACATCAACTACCTGGGGTCGTAACTTTGGCATACGATCTTCATTTGATGCGCACAATACCTCATTCGAAAGATCTATCCGAGGACTACAACTTTTGAATGAGGAACATCGATCCATGGACCTATGTTGCTGCCAATTTTCCCCAAAAAATGTCATTCAGGGCCTCAAAACGACTTCGGAAGTTCAGGAACTGAAAAACTACTAAAAATAATAAATTGCGCTACAATTAAGGAAACTGAAAAACTGAAAGAAACAATGGTGGGGGTCCAAGTGGAATTGGCGAGTGGCCACCAATATCCACCTGGATCAACATCTCAACCACTCAGACATCCTTCCCCTGCGTGCCACTGATTTTTTAGACCTCTTGACCTTTGAATGCTCTCATGCTATAGGCATGTCAGCATCCAAGGACCTCTAGACATTCTCACAGGCCTGCGAGCCAACATCCAGGGACTTTTCCCAGCAGACCTATGCCAACGTCCACAGAATTCAAGGAAATTTTCTAGCCCAGAATTTCGCCACTGCCCATAACTTGTTATAGCTTTCAAAATCCATAAAATACATGATGAAAATACTACTAAACCAACAATAAACCTTGGGACCAGGCTGCCCATCCCTAATCGGGACTGACATTTCGTCAAACACTTGGCATCAATGCAACCTACAGGGCTAAGATACAAGACAGAGCATGAATGACTAAAAGCTTTTATGAAACATTACAAGAAAAATCACCACCTTCTCCATTGAACTATTATAACATCAATTAGGTCTTGCATCCATCAATTTAATAATTACAACTAAATACATGAGATAACCATAACATGAACCAGTCAACCAACCAAGCTTATAACCATCATAAAACCATGTAAATAAAAGAGATATAATAGCCATTAAATCTGCATATAAACAAGCGCAAAAGCAAGAGACCTTAGCTTTCATAAATCGTAGGAAAATTCGACCAGGTTCGGGACTTCCATGTACCACTCGACCATAGACATGGTTGAACCAAATATTTCTTTCAGCCAGTCACTTTTGTGCCATCCTCTAAGCATGAATGTGGGATCTCATGGATAAACCAATCCAAAGGAATCCAGAGGTTAAACCACCTCCATCCTCACCAAACCGTGATCACACCAAAATCGTTGCTTCGATCAAAACCGAACCGAACTTGGAATGCCATTCAGAATCCATCTATCATTGAGGAATTTTATGTCTCCTTGTCTCTTAGGCTTTACCGCAATCCAATCCCGGATCACTAGGCCCTAAACCGAGACTAGTATCATAGGCTTTACCGCAATCCAAACCCAAATAACTAGGCCCTAAATCGAGACTTCTCCCTCAAGCTTTACAGTGTATCCCACCAAAATCGGTCAAGGGATTCCTAGGCCTTTGGGAATGAACCTTGAGACCACCTCCGCCTCAAATTTTGAAATCAATCTGGGAAACCAAAGCTCAAAACTGAGATAAACATCCCAATATACCATGGCATCCAGAAAAAGGCAAGGCTAGGCTGAAAACCACTATCATAATCCAACAAAAACATGCCACCAACAACAAGAGAACCATACACCAACATGCAAATCCATGCATGTCAAAACTAGTGAGGAAATCACACATGCAATATGTTACCTACAAGTATTCTTATTAAAGCTACTTGATCCTGCTCTTCTTTCCTTGAGCTTTGCTTTCCCTCCTTTCCCTTTTGCTTGCTTTTTCTTTCCTTGATCCAAAACTAGAGTACTCCAAGAAAACTCTAAGTGACCAAGAGTGAGAGAGAGAGAGAGAGAATAATGAGAGAGCTCCAAAACTTGAACTGACAAAATGTTACAAACTAATCCTCAGAAGCCTTTTTATTAATGAGGCCTCTATTTTCTTCATTTTACATTATTTTCCTTCATTTTACTCCTCACATGCAACCTATGACCTTTCACCTTTATTTTCTCCTAGTTTCCTTTTATTTTCATAAATAAATGTGCCAAAAAATTCTTTTTGCCTTATCCTTTGCCAATTTCCTTAGCTAAAAACACATCCAATGATGCCCACTACGATATATTTTCCAGCATTCAACTTGGAATTAATTGTGGTCTTATTTTTCCTTTATTAACTTTTATTACATGAACTTTTCACCAGGGTTGTTACACTACAAATCTAACCCCGATACCATGTAGAAATTCCTTGTAGATTAAAACTGCACATTGTAATATGCTAAAACAATTGAATTGAATTTACTCAACTCATCAGCAAAAATAATTCATCGATTGAGAAATCATAAAACATACAAGAGAAAGAATTCAATCAACACATTACACAATGATTTATCGGGGAAAGCCACAACTAAAAACCCCTGTTATTTGTATATTGGATTAATCACAAAATATAAGAAGATTATAATGATTTTCTCAAGCCCGAGCAACCTCTGACTATCTGTATTTATCTCACTATTTCCTAGACAAGCTCAAGCCAATACTTAGCCAAATTCTTGCTTGCCCAAGTCCCTATTTCGTTGCACTCACAAGCTCCACACACAAGCTTGTGCTTCCTATTGCTTGTCTCACCAACTCGTGCTCATCAAAACAATTATTAAACTTATGCCTTCATTCCTCCTTTTAAAAGCAATTTGAATGGCTAAAATTAGTGAGTTTTCTAATTAAGGAATGATTTATTTTAGGCCTTCTTCTGATTGCATGCACGATTTGTACAACTCGAAAAATCATATAACTGATAGTACATTGCCCTTGAACTCCAATCTCAATTGGATAACTCAAATTTCTTGCATGCATGAGTTAATTATGGTTGGTTTATCAGTTAACTGGTTGAACACATGAAGTTGCACCCCATTGGTAGACCTCCTGCTAGTTCCTCCAATCATTGTAACTAGTTTAATTGAATTTAACTCAGTTAAATTGAATTAAATAATTACAGCTCAAAAGAACTCAACTTGGGCCCCTAAAATTTAGGAACCACTCTACATGACTCTAGATAGACTCCCAACTCAAATTAACTAAGTTAACTATTACAAGTTGTCATGAGATGTGTAATTACAATTTAATTCCTAATTTAATTCAAGGACAAATTAAATTAGGATTTTTCTTGATGCTATTTTTAACATTTCTTGTTTCTATTTTCAACACTCTCTCTCAATAAGAAAGGAATTAAACTATATCTCGATATGATACCATTGGAATGTTCTACATGCAACTCTTGTCACTATTGTTATTGCTACTTCAACAACTGCAACTAAAAAGCATCCAAAAATAAACTGAATCAGCTGTGTTTGCAACTGTGTACTGGAAAAATTGTGTTGTTGCTGACTCTGCTACTAAGCCTCCTGCTCTGTTGTCAACGTTGTTATGCACTCCTCAGTTTCTTACTGACATAATCCTCCTACTACTAAATATTATGGGCCCCCGTAGCAAGGTAATGATCCATGAGACAACAACACCTCAACGGACCCTACTCAAATTTCTGAAACCCTCAAGACTATTGCTTCACATCAACTGACCTCTCACCTTGAGGTATGGCTGAGTGTAATCCCCCTGCCCACTTGGCTCGAAATTTCCCTCTGTTGGAGGTCTCTCCTTGAGTTTATGTCTCCCCTTGATCTCATCTCTGCTTCTCCAATTGTGGTTGCTCCACAACTTGATGAGGCTCCTTATGAGGCTGCATTTTGAGAGGTAATTCATGCTCCCTCTCAACTACCAAGTCTCTAGCCTTTGCCTTTCTCCTCAAGGGTTCGCATGCATGAGCAAGATTTGATCTACTCATATTGTTTTGTTGTTTCTTCTGCACGGTTGTTGCAACTACTACAATAATGAGTCCGATCTCCCCAGATCCTGAAGTACTAGCTTCCATAGGGATGCTCCCTTTGAAACTAGACTCCCTCTGAGTCTCTATCTCTTTGTGGGAAATCTCTCTGCTCCTTAATTTACCAATATCAATGATCAAAACTACTTTTTGTGTCACTAAGCATTGGCTCATTGATCTGCCCACTTGCAACCTTCTTGGTCCATTAAGAAGTCTGCACATGGGGTCTTCTGGATCTGCCCTGAACTAGAGCTCCATCAATCTGCAAGGAAAAATTCAAATTATTCTCTTCTATTGTGATTTCATCATTGATTCCATGTATAAAAATCTACAAATCTAGCTTTGATACAATGTATAAATTTCTAAAGAATTTAGCTTCGATACCATGTAGAAATTCCTTGTAGATTCAAACTGTAGATTGTAATATGCTAAAACAATTGACTTGAATCTACTCTACTCATCAACGAAAATAATTAATCGATCGAGAAATCACAAAACATAAAAGAGAAAGAATTCAATCAGCACATTACACAATGATTTCCTGGGGAAAGCCACAACTAAAAACCCCTGCTATTTGAATATTGCATTAATCAGGAAATATGAGAAGATTACAATGCTTTGCTCAAGCCCAAGAAACCTCTACACTATCTCTATCTATCTCTATCTATCTCACTACTTCCTAGACAAGCTCAAGCCAACAATTAGCCAAATTCTTGCTTGCCCAAGTCCCTATTTCCTTGCGCTCACAATCTCCACGCACAAACTTGTGCTTCCTATTGCTTGGCCTCACCAACTTGTGCTCACCAAAACAATGATTAAACTTGTGCCTTCATTCCTCCTTTTAAAGGCATTTCGAATGCCTAAAATTAGTGAATTTTCTAATTAAGGAATGATTTATTTTAGGCCTTCTTTCGATTGCATGCACCATTTGTACAACTCGGAAAATTATACAACTAATAGTACATTGCCCTTGAACTCCAATCTCAACTGGGTAACTTCAATTTCATGCATGCATGAGTTAATTATGGTTGATTTATTAGTTTTATGGTTGAACACATGAAGTTGCACCCCACTGCTAGACCTCCTACTAGTTCCTCCAACTATTGTGACTAGTTTGACTTAATTGAACTCAGTTGAACTGAACTAAATAATTACAATTCAAAAGAACTCAACCTGGGCCCCTAAAATTTAGGAACCACTCTACATGACTCTAGATAGACTCCCAACTCGAATTAACTAATCAACTAAGTCAAATTAACTTAGTTAACTATTACAAGTTGTTATGAGATGTGGAATTACAATTTAATTCAAGGACAAATTAAATTAGGATTTTTCTTGATGTTGTTTTTAACATTTTTCGTTACTATTTTCAACACTCCCTCTCAACGAGAAAGGTATTCAAATCTATCCCAAACTAATACCTTTGGAATATTCTACATGTAAATCTTGTCGCTATTGCTATTGCAACATCTACAACTGAAATACATCCAAAAATAAATTGAATCAATTGTGTTTGCAACTGTCTACTAGAAAAATTGTGTTGTTGCTAACTCTGCTATTGGGCCTCCTGCTCTGTTGTCAACAATGCTATGCACTCAGTTTTTGACTAACATTGATCCTCCTACTACTGAATACTGCGGGCACCAGTAGCAAGGTAATGATCCATGAGACAACAACAACTCAACGAAAGTTGCCCAAATTTCTGCAACTTTTGGGACTATTGTTTCACATCACCCCACTTCTCATGTGGAGGTATGGCTATATGTGCTCCCTCTACCCACTTGGCTCGAAATTCCCCCCCTACTGGAGGTCTCTGCTTGAGTGGATGTCTCCACTCGATCTCCTCTCTGCTTCTCCAATTATGGTTTCTCCACAACTTGATGAGGCTGCTTCTGAGGCTGCATGTTGAGAGGTAATTCATGCTCCCTCTCAACCACCAAGCCTCTAACCTTTGCCTTGCTCCTAAAGGCTCTGCATGCATGAGTGAAATCTGATTTACTCATATTGTTCTACTGCTACTTCTACAATGTTGTTGCAACTACTAGAATAATGAGTCTAATCTCCCCAGATCATGAAGTACTAGCTTCCATAGGGCTTCTCTCTTTGAAACTAGACTCCCTCTGAGTCTCATTCTCCTTGTGGGAAATCTCTTTGCCCCTCAATCTATGAATATCAATGATCAAAACTATTTTTATGTCACTAAATATTGGCTCATTAATCTACCCACTAACAACCTTCTTGCTCCATTAAGAAGTTTGCACATAGGGTCTTCTGGATCTGCCCTGAATTAGAGCTCCATCAATACACAAGGACAACTTCGAAGTCTTCTATTCTATTGTGATTTCAGCTTTGGTTCCATGCAAAAAATTCTACAATTCTAGCTCTGATACCATGTATAAATTTCTACAAATCTAGCTTCGATACCATGTAGAAATTCCTTGTAGATTCAAATTGTAGATTGTAATATGCTAAAACAATTGACTTGAATCTACTCTACTCATCAGCGGAAACAATTAATCGATCGAGAAATTACAAAACATACAAGAGAAAGAATTCAATCAACACATTACACAATTATTTCCTGGGGAAAGCCACAACTACAAACCCATGTTATTTGTATATTGCATTAATCATAAAATATGAGAAGATTACAATGATTTTCTCAAGCCCGAGCAACCTCTGCACTATCTCTATCTACCTCACTACTTCCTAGACAAGTTCAATCCAATACTTAGCCAAATTCTTGCTTGCCCAAGTCCCTATTTCCTTGTGCTCACAAGCTCCAATAACAAACTTGTGCTTCCTATTTCTTGGTCTCACCAACTTGAGCTCACCAAAACAATGATTAAACTTGTGCCTTCATTCCTCCTTTTAAAGGAAATTCAAATGGATAAATTAGTGAGTTTTCTAATTAAGGAATGATTTATTTTAGGCCTTCTTCTGATTGCATGTACCAATTGTTCAACTCGAAAAATTATACAACTGATAGTACACTTCCCTTGAACTCCAATCTCAACTAGGTAACTCGAATTTCATGCATGCATGAGTTAATTATGGTTGATTTATTAGTTAACTAGTTGAACACATGAAGTTGCACCCGAGTGCTAGACCTCCTACTAGTTCCTCCAACAATTGTAACTAGTTTAAATGAATTTAATTCAGTTAAACTGAATTAAATAATTACAACTCAAAAGAACTCAACCTTGGCCCCTAAAATTTAGGAACCACTCTACATGACTCTAAATAGACTCCCAACTCAAATTAACTGAGTCAACTAAGTCAAATTAACTTAGTTAACTATTACAAGTTGTCATGATATGTGGAATCACAATTTAATTCAAGGAGAAATTAAATTAGGATTTTTCTTGATGCTAATTTTAACATTTCTTGTTGCTATTTTCAACACTCCCTCTCAACAATAAAGGAATTCAACTCTATCCCGATATAATACCTTTCGAATGTTCTTCATGCGACTCTTGTCACTGTTACTATTGCTACTGCAACATTTGTAATTGAAAAGCATCCAACAATAAATTGAATCAATTGTGTCTGCCACTGTCTACTGGAAAAATTGTGTTGTTGATGACTCTGCTATTGAGCCTCCTGCTCTGCTGTCAACACTTCTCTGCACTCCTCAATTGTGACTGAAATTAATCCTCTTGCCATTGAAGATTTTGGGCCCCTGTAGCAAGGTATTGATTCATGAGACAACAACACCTCAATGGACCCTGCCGAAATTTATGCAACTCTTGGGACTATTGCTTCACATCACCCCATCTCTCACCTTGACGTATGGCTGCATGTGATCCCTCTTCCCACTTGGCTCGAAATTTCCCCCTATTGGAGGTCTCTGCATGAGTGGATGTCTCCACTCGATCTCCTCTCTGTTTCTTCAATTGTGGTTGCTCAAAAACTTGATGAGGTTGCTTCTGAGTCTGCATGTTGAGAGGTAATTCATGCTCCCTCTCAACCACCCTCGTCAAGGCTTTGCATGAATGAGCGAAATCTGATCTAATCATGTTGTTATGTTGCTTCTTCCGCATTGTTGTTGCAACTACTGCAATAATGAGTTTGATCTCCCAAGATCCTGAAGTACTAGCTTCCATAGGGTTGATCCCTTTGAAACTAGACTCCCTCTGAGTTTTGATCTCCTTGTGGGAAATATCTTTGCTCCTCAATATACCAATATCAATGATCAAAACTACTTTTTGTGTCATTGAACATTGGCTCATTGATCTCCCTACTAGAAACCCTCTTGCTCCATTAAGAAGTCTGCACATAGGGTCTTTTGGATCTGCCCTGAACTAGAGCTCCATCAATCTGCAAGGACAACTTCAAATTTCTTCTCTTATATTGTGATTTCAGTTTTGATTCCATGTAAAAATTTCTACAAATCTAGCTCTGATACCATGTAGAAATTTCTACAAATCTAGCTTCAATACCATGTAGAAATTTCTACAAATCTAGCTTCAATACCATGTATAAATTCCTTGTAGATTCAAACTGTAGATTGTAATATGATAAAACAATAGATTTGAATCTACTCTATTCATTAGCGGAAACAATTAATCGATCAAGAAATCACAAAACATACAAGAGAAAGAATTCAATCAACACATTACATAATGATTTCCTGGGGAAAACTAGAGCTAAAAACCCCTGTTATTTGTATATTTTATTAATCAGATAATATGTGAAGATTACAATGCTTTGCTCAAGCCTGGGAAACCTTTGTACTATCTCTATCTATCTCACTACTTCCTAGACAAGCTCAAGCCAATACTTAGCCAAATTCTTGCTTGCCGAAGTCCCTATTTCCTTGTGCTTACAAGCTCCACACACAAACTTGTGCTTCCTATTGCTTGGTCTCACCAATTTGTGCTCACCAAAACAATGATTAAACTTGTGCCTTCATTCCTCCTTTTAAAGGCAATTTGAATGGCTAAAATTAGTGATTTTTCTAGTCAAGGAATGATTTATTTTAGGCCTTCTTTTGATTGCATGCACCATCTGTACAACTCGGAAAATTATACAACTGATAGTACACTTCCCTTGAGCTCCAATGTCAACTGGGTAACTTGAATTTAATGCATGCATGAGTTAATTTTGGTTGATTTATTAGTTAACTGGTTGAACACATGAAGTTTCGCCCCCCTGCTAGAACTCCCACTAGTTCCTCCAACAATTGTAACTAGTTTAACTCAATTTAACCTAGTTAAACTGAATTAAATAATTACAACTCAAAAGAACTCAACTTGGACCTCTAAAATTTAGGAACTATTCTACATGACTCTAGATAGACATCCAACTTGAATTAATTGAGTCAACTAAGTCAAGTTAACTTAATTAACTACTACAAGTTGTCATGAGATGTGGAATTACAATTTAATTCCCAATTTAATTCAAGGACAGATTAAATTAGGATTTTTCTTGATTAACATTTCTTGTTGCTATTTTCAAGAGTGCATTGACTATAGACAATTCAATAAGGTAACCATCAAGAACAAGTTTTTGTTGCCAAGGATTGATGACTTGTTTGACCAGTTGAAGAGAGCAACAATGTTCTCAAAAATTGTTTTGAGAACATGATACCATCGGGTGTGCATTAAAGAAGAGGATTGTTGTGAAGGTAAATCCCCTCTACAGACAGAGGCAATCCCTCTAGCCAAATGAGTGGCTCTAGCAACAAACTAAATAAACTAACATACAATTTCCTAGCTTATGTTTAATAAATGCACACAGAGGGAGAGTGGCCTACCTCGCTCTAATGCTAATCGCTCAATCCTTTGAAGGTGACTTTGAATCCTTTGCTTCCAGGCTCGCTTCTCACTTGTTCTTCAACTCCAAGTACCTGCAAGAAAGATCAAAGAGCTATGCAAGATACAAGAGCATATATAGCATACATCAAACATAAACTACTTAATAGATCAAGGAGTATTAAGCTAAAAGCATAAACATTTACACAATTATGGAAAGTGAACATCAAATGTATATATTAATAAGCTAAAAGGGAAGCATACAACCTATGCCTTTATATTGGAGACCTCCTTTTGGTGGATGTCCAAGTCCAAGAAAAGACTCTTCAAGCACTCCTTCCCTAAGTTATAATAGGCAACATGTAAGCATAATCTCAGTATAGGAATGCAACAATCAATGACCAACCATTTGGGGATGGAAGGGAGGTGATTTATAGGAAGGGAGAGGGAGTTGGGGATCCACAAAAGAGGGAGGAAGGTCCACATATCAAGGGGAAATCCCATAATGATAAGATCAAGAGGTCCAAATTGGAGAGCTTGACCATATCAACAACAACCAATATCCATCTTGTTGTCCTCGAAGTTTCTAGTGAACGAAGCTACCCCCCTAGTTTGGGAAAAACTACCATAAGAGTTTCAACATGGGTTTTCATATCAAAACCCACGCTGGCAGCGCTAGGGTAAAGAAGAGCAACTTGCCATCAACATGAGCAGGCAGTGGATTAAAACATGTTGGCCCTAAAAAATAGGTTTTTAGTTGACCTTATTCATAATTTCTTCCGGGCAGTTTTCCTTTGATTCTTCAGGGAGGTTTTGGTTTGTATGTCATGATGGATATGTTACACAATTGTCAATGTTTTGGCACTTTGGGATATGGAATAGAAAGTGAACAGGAGGTGTGACAAAATACTATGTAACAAGGACATCTAAAAGACTGCTTTCCAGACGAGGTATGAGCATTATGAGTTTGTTGTAGTTTCTTTTGGTTTGACTAATGCTCCATCTACTTTTATGTGCTTGATGAATAGTGTATTGTGTCCTTATATGCAAAAGTTTTTTATTGTATTCATTGTTGATATGTTGATATATTCTAAGAATGAGGAAGGGCATGTTGAACACTTAGCAACAATATTAAGATTGCTAAGAGAGCATCAGTTATATGCTAAGCTTAGCAAATGCAATTTATTCCAGACAGAGGTACATTACTTGGAGCATGTTGTTTCCAAGGAAGGCATAACAGTAGATCCAGAAAACATAATGTTAATTTTAGATAACAATGGTATGTTCTATGCTTGAGAGCAATTTTACTTCAATTTTCTTACTAGCCCAATATTAATGTCCAGTTTAGCAATCACATCAACATGATAGTAAAATGTAGATAGAACATAAACAATAACAGTTGAAGACATGCCAAGACAAGAGGACAAAAGATATGGCACCAGCCAGGGACAAACCCCAATGTGGGGAAACCCTTTATCAATTCTTCTTATAATTCTTCAAAAGTACAGTAGAGGGAGAGAGTACAATATACAATTTTCACTTGCCCAATCAAAGTGATATTCGACCAGTCAATAACAGTAACAAAAAGCCCTAACCAGAAAGTCAACAGGGAAAATTTTCACCTCCAAAATAGATCGGTCAAACTCAATTAACTAGGCCTCCAACTACTAGTCAAATCAGCCCAAAAATAGTGTGAAAAAGTCTAGTCGAATCTGGTCAACAAAGGTCAATGTTGCAACCAACCCTTCTAAAGTCAACGTTGGTCAAACAACCTCAGTTTTTGTTCCAAGGAATGCGACCTACCCAAACAGAGATCTGCCAAACAAAACCGCAGTAAAAAAAAGTCAACACTGGTCAACGCAAGTCGAAACAACCTCCTGCAATTTCGGTCAAAGTTGGTCAACGGATGGAACAAAAAACCCTTCTCTTCTTCGCAAGTGTGGAGAGTTGCCTCTAAAATTTGTACCCAATCAATGAAAGAGAGAGAGATATGTGAGTGAGTGAAGTGTCTAAATGAGGAGGAGGCACCTTGTATTTATATGCAAACGTTGAGGGTGAATAAACGTGATTGTTGAGCTTCTGAGCCTACATTAGTTCATTGGTTGACCTTGATAGTCTGTCCATAATCAAAATAAAATCATAATTCCATTTGTAGATGTTAGAATTGGATGATCTTTAGATCAATCCTACACCTCTCAGAGAGAGGAATCCAATAAAAATATTAGATGCCTCATATGAGTTGTCCAAGATGAAGTTTGGCCCTAGTTGCCAAATTAACACTCCCTCTCAACTAGGGAGAACTTCACCTGCCAACCTGTGTGATAATCTGTACCATCCATATCTCTGCTATGTTAAACCATGAAGAAAGAAGAAATGATCGAGAATGTATCATACCATTCTCCACTGACCTGAAGTTAGTCTCTAATAACATAGAGTGTGTTATACCACTCTTCACTGACTCAAAATCAGTTTCCATTGATCCCTTATCAGTATCAACATCCTAGCATAGGGAGTACAGTAGTACACGATGCATCCTTCGGTAGTATTATGGTCCCTATCCTCATTTACCTACTCATTGGCCAAATGAGAGGTACTTCCCATGACTCCCGGATTGCATGGGTAGGATATGTCGGTAGGAGTAGGTGAACCACTCATCCTGCTCATATGCCATAGGAGAAGGTGAACCACTCATCCTATGCATATCTCAACATGGGGTATCATAGGGGAACGTGAACCCCTCACCCTGTATATCACGCACCATTAGGGGAAGGTGAACCACTCACCCTATGGTTGCTCATCACTCCAAGAAGTACCCCAAGCTGCCTGGAGCTCCTAGAGCTCAACATCCATCTCATACGGGATCCTCGTAAGAGGGTCTCTCCACGATTCCAAATCCTTCATGAAAGGTTAAGAATTTGATCTTCCCTAAGGGCTTCGTAAGAATATCAACAACCTGATCATCAGTCCCAATGTGTTGGAGCCTTATTGCTCCTTGTTGTACCATATCCCAGATAAAGTGGTAACTAATATCAATATTATTGGAGTGGTCATGAAACATGGGATTCTCATAAAGATGAATCCCACTCTTGTTGTTGCAGAAGATCACGGTGGTATCTAGAACATGTCCAAACAAATCACTAAAGAGCTTCCTCAACCAAACAACTTCACAAGAGGCCATATTAGCAACAATGTATTTAGCCTCAGTGGTGCTCAAGGCAATCGACTTCTGCTTCCTTCTCATCCATAAAATTGAAGCAGAACCTAGATAAAAGCAACATCCAGATGTGCTTTTACAATCCACCACATTGCAACCCCAGTATGCATTGGAGTAACCATAGAGCCTCACATTCCTGGCAATGTATCTCATTCCATAAGTGATTGTGCCCTAGAGATATCTCAAGAGACTCTTGGCATCAATCCAATGTATCTGATGAGGTTCGATCATAAACTGACTCAATGTATTCACTGCAAAACATATGTCCGAACGGGAGTTCACCAAGAACATCAAGGCCCCCACGAGTTAATGATACTCAAAAGGATTTCCCAAATCAGGCCTAGCAACAGTTCTACATAACTTCTTGAAGTTAAGTTCCATCGAAGTATTCATGGACTTGCAGTCCACCATCCCAAATCTTTCAAGTAGCTTCATGTTGTATTTTCCTTGAGAAAGGAAAATCTCACCTGAATTTTTCCAGACCTCCAACCCTAGCAAATAATGCATCATTCTGAAGTCCTTCATTTCAAATTTGGAAGCTAACTCCCTCTTACATTGACGAATAAGAGGGTTTGCACCTATCAGAAAGAGATCGTCCACATAGAGTACCAAGATGAGAGGTCTATCATTCTCAACCTTAAAGTAAAGGTTTGAATCAACTTCATTTCTTGTAAATCCCAACTTCAATAGATAGCTATCAATCCTCTCATACCAAGCTCGGGGTGCTTGCTTCAACCCATCGAGGGCTTTCTTCAACCTACATACATGTGTCTGATGATCTTGAACTTCGAACCCTATAGTTTTTCTACATAGAATTCCTCCTTAAGTGAACTATGCAAGAAGGCAGTGTTGACATCCATTTGATGTATATTCCATCCTTGTGAGGCAGTAAGGGCTATAATCAAACAAATGGTGGTGTAGCTGGAAACTGATATAAATATCTCATCATAATATACACTTTCCTTTTGAGAGAAGCCTTGAGCAACAAAATTGGCCTTGAACTTTTCAGCACTTCCATTAGCTCCATGCTTGATCTGGTAGATCCATTTCAAGGTGACAATGGATTTGTCCTTGGGTCTAGGGACCACATCCCATACATCATTCTTCATAATCGACTCATACTCTTCGTTCATTACATCCTTCCAAACTTGGTGCTTTGCAGCTTCTTCGAATGTGCAAGGCTAAGATTGAACAATGGTGCTCATTGTAGTTAAGTACCCTTGGTACCTATTCGACTTCTTGCTTTCATGAAATTTCCCCCCAGGTGCATCATGTTTGTTGACATCTTTGAGAGTCTCACCAATCCATGAGGGTCTCTTTTTTTAGGAGGAGGGCTCATTAGGGGGTGGATCAATGGGATCCATTGGTCCTTCAACATCGGGCATTGGCTCATCCTGCGGTTCTCCATGCTTTCCTAAATCTGCTTCTTTATCCTTCCTTGGAAGAGGAAGGTTACTAATCTTCCCAAGGGACACATCCTCATCGAAGGTGACATCATGACTTATCTCCACTTCTCTTTGACCAGGCACATAGATATTATATGCCTTAGAAGTTTCACTGTAGCCCACAAATGTTTCTTTCTTCCTAGAAGCATCCAATTTGATTCTCTTTTCTTTCATCACATGAAAATACATGGGAATCTCGAAACTCTAAAGTAAGAAACATCATGTTTCTTACCGGTGAAAACTTCTTCAGGAGTTTTGGAATCTAGTGCTTGATGAGGGCATCTATTTTAGACATAGATGACGATGTTTGTAGCTTTGGCCCATAAGTACTTCAGAAGGCTTTGATCATGAAGCATGGCATGAGTGGCTTCTATGATAGAACAATTCTTCCTTTCAACAACACCATTTTTCTCAGGAGTATATGCATTAGTAGTCTCCCTCTTAATGCCAACTTCTCTACAGTAATTATTGAACTCATTTGATTCATATCCGGTTCCATTATCGGTCCTTAATATTTTGATCTTCTTCCCGGTTTGATTTCGATCAAAGCTTTGAAAGAGCAGAACCATGAGAATACTTCATATTTCTTCTTCAAGAAATATATCCAAGCCTTGCGAGAGAAATCATCCATAAAGATAATATAATATAAATATCCTCCCAATGAGTTCACGGGCATCATACCAGATAGATCAAAATGAACCAATTCCAATATGCCAATAGTCTTGCTATCACTTGAGGGGAATGGTCCCCTTGTATGATTTCCTTCGGCACACCCCTGGAAAAATCCTTCATGTTCTACTTTAAAATCGAGCATACCTATCACCATCTTCCTCACATTAGGTAGAGCCTTATAATGTAGATGAGCAAACCTCTGGAGCCATAATTCGGATTGAAGTGATGTGTCACAAGACATAGCTCCCAATGGAATTCCTCCAACTTGATATATGTTATCAACCCTGAATCCAAGTGTAAATGCATCTTTGAAATTTTTATTCCACACATGTACCTTTCCATCGATGAACGCTAACTTGAATCCTTTGTCCTCCTTCGCTGAGATAGATACTAGGTTCTTCTTTAAATCAGGTACATATAGTACTTCTTGTAGATGAATGGTGTGATACAGGTGGATATTGGTGGCCACCTGCCAAATCCACTTGGACCACTACCATTGTTTCTTTCAGTTTTTTCAGTTTCCTTAATTGTAGCACAATTTACTATTTTTGGCAGTTTTTTTTTTCGGGTCCTAAACTTATGGAGTCGTTTTGAGGCCCTAAACGATGTTTTTTTAGCAATCTACCGCTAGCGACTTTGTTAATTCATTTTTTTTGTCGTAGTCCTCGAGATATCTTTCCAATAGGGTATCATGCACGTCAAACAGAGATAATATGACCAAGTCACGACCCCGGGAAGTTGGCTGCCCAACTAACCCCAACGGGGCCCATAAACTCTTGGTGTTGCATCTCCTCGGGTTAGGGTTTTGGTTGTTTAGGGTTTTCTCTTATTGTTCAATAATAAAAAGGCCCTTGAACCTCATTGCAACGCAGTTTAGAGGCATGTAGCCACCACATCTCTTCTCAAAGATAAGCTACCATCATCGAGCAAGTCTCATTTCCATACTCTTTGTAAGCATATTTCATTATTTGATATTAATCAAAGGAAGCGTTATTTCTGCTGCATCTCTGCATTTATGGTTATATCTGTAATTTGTTGCGTTCCTGTTTAAATTTGAATCATGGTGTTACCTTTATTCAATTGAAGAGTAACATTCCCAACTCCCTTCATGGGATAGGTGACATTATCTCCAAGGATAATTTCCAAATTTGTATCCCTTTCAATCAGATTTGAAAGAGCTTCCTTATACCCAGTGAAATGCCTTAAGGCACCACTATCAATCAACCAATTTCCCAAAGTGTCCATAGGAGATGCAGTGGAGAGGGAAGATATAAGATACAATTCTTTTTGCTTGTTATCAACAACATTAGATTCATCATACCTCGTGTTTCTTGATCTCTTGGGAGGGCGACCATTTCCTTGATGACGAACGGGAGCATTCCCTTTTCCTCGATTGTTGAATCTGCCATTCCTTTGATTATTGTTGCCCTTGAAATTGTTCTTATTATGGTTTTCACCATCATGAGGTGTATCCCTTCTATTAGGACACTCCATAGCATAGTGGCCAAACTTGTTGCAAATGAAGCATCTTCCCTTCCTTCCATTTTTGAAACCCGACCTTCCTCGATATTGCTTGTTTAAACTTGCATTGTTCTTCTTTTTAGCATGAGCAGAGAATGTAATAGGATCATTCCTATTTGAAGGCATATCTAGTTCCATCATCCTTGTTTCCTCTTGAGAACATCTAGTCAACAATTTTTCAAAACTCGGAATCCTGTCGTTGTTAAGAATAGTGGTGTTAAACACGTGCCATTCACGAGGGAGTCCTCCATGGGCAATGAGAGTAAGCTCCCTATCAGTAATAACTTCTCCAATCGAAAGAAGATCATTTTTTATCTCAATAATCCTCATGAAGTAGGATTGAATGTCTTCATTTCTTCCCTTCTTTATATTCTTCAACTTGTTCTCGAGGAAAAGAACTTGGTTTGCATTTCTAGATTTGAACATTCCAACCAACCTATCATATATATCCTTTGATGTGTTCAAATCGAAGATGTGAGCAACTAAATGCTTATGAATGGAATCCTGATGATCTTATTTTCTTTGACTTCACCTTTCTTGCACTTTGTCTTATGAACAACTAGTGCATTAGAAGGAGGTTCATAAATCTTTCCCTGCACATAGTCCATAGCATCTTGCTCTTCTAAAGTCAAATCAAGAGACATCTTTCATGCATGATAATAAGACTTATCATGAAGCTTATCATTAGACCCGAAGTAAGATGTGGAGGCCATTGAATCGTGTCCTTGATCAATGATTTCTCCTCTTAGTGATTGCTCTTCTCACTCTTGCTTGGGCTTTGTCTTCACCTCAGCTCCCATACCATGTTAATTTTAGATAACAATGGTATGTTCTATGCTTAAGAGAAATTTTACTTCAAATTTCTTATTAGCCCAATATCAATATCTAGTTTAGAAATCATATCATCATGATAGTAAATGTTAAGTCCCTATAATACTAGTGATTCCCCCATTACTATTGTCATTGTAGCCCTTATTGTTATTATTGTGCCCCTATTGTCCCCATATTATTATTAGTGTGCCCCATAGAAGCCCACTATTGTTATTGTTGTGCCCTTATATTATTATTGTTATGTCAGCTTTAATTATATTGTGACCCCTTAGACTCCTATATATGGAAAGGAGGTTTAGTCATTTGTGTAATGTAAAGGGTGTTGCCCCCTCGAATAGGCTGATTTTGAAGTCGTTGATCTATCTTTTCTTCTATTTTGTGAGTTGGTTACATAACATTTGGTATCAGAGCAATTTATGGTTCCTTCACTTGCAACCATCACTTGACACTCTAGTACTGGATGTAGGAAGCAATTCAATTCCTTGGCTATCTTACAATGAATAAAATTATGGGTACTGCCCGAATCAATCAACGTTATTACCTTTTTCTTATTGATATGTCATTCTATCTTGATAGTTTGAGGAGTGGTAATTCTAGCTAATGCATTACAAGATATGGTCAGATTCATTTCTTCTTTCTCTAGGGTTTTTGCAGGCTCTCGAATTACATCCCAAACAAGTGACCTTGTGAAAATCGTCATAACTTTCTCTTTGAGTATCAGATTGAAATATCGTAAGAATTTACAGAAAGAGGATGGACTGTAGTTTTATGTGCACCATTTTCAGATCTGAAGGTTGAAACAGTGACACGTGGCACTTCATAGAAGTTCTCTATACTGAAAAGGTGTATAATCAGGTCATCTTGGGAGATTGGGCGCAACTCTTTCTTGGAGAATCCAATTTCGATCAGACTGGTGACATTGGAAAGAGGACTCAGAGGGCTACCACATTTTGCAATTTTAGACCTTGGAGATCCGAAATTTCAAAGACACATCAGATTCAATATCAAGCTCCTACAAAGTGAAAAAAGGTGTGTAGTTTTTTTTGTTTTTTGTTTTTTTGTTTTTTGCTTTTTTTTTGTTGTTTTTAAATTTTGCATAAGTTTGGTTTGAAAAAATAGTTTTAAGGAATTCAAAGGCCATAGTGAACCATATTTATCATTAATTGATGCCCTAAAGAAAGAAAATGGAAACACCTAGTAAGAAACCTGAAAGATCTAGCATGACTCATGAAGAAGAGGAAAAAATGCAACATGATATATCAAAAATACAAGACCAAGTGCAAAAAAATTCACTCTCATAAAAAGTAACAGAAGCTAAGATGGATGGCGTGGAAGATAAGATGGATGGTTTAAATAAAGGCATGGAAGCTAAGATGAATGACGTGGAAGCTAAGATGGATGGTTTAAAGAAAGGCGTGGAAGTTAAGATGGATGGTTTAAAGAAAGACGTGGAAGCTAAGATGAATGGTTTAAAGAAAGGCGTGGAAGCTAAGATGAATGACATGGAAGCTAAGATGGAAGGAAAAATGGAAGATTTGAAGACAGATTTGACAAAGTTGCTACAAGAAATGTTTACTAATGGTGAAAGGGTAGTAAAGGAAACTCATGATGAGAACAAAAGAAATATTAATCAAGATTTAATAGACTCTAACGTTGGATTGAAGACCCACCGTGTTCCAAAGATCGATATGAGGAAGTTTGATGGCAAGGATCCTGTAACATGGATATTATAGATGGATCAATATTTCAATCTCCATAATGTGCAAAACACACAAAAGGTATGCATTGCAACTTTATATTTGGAACCAAATTAGTTTGTATGGTATCGATGGCTTTGCTCTCGTAAACAAATTGTCACTTGGACAATTTTTATGCAACAAATGACAACACATTATGAGGATACAAAAAGCAACACCTTTTTTGGCCAATTGATAAATATCAAACAAAAGGGTTCAATGATGGAGAACATTGAGGACTTCCAAAAATTGAATATAAGGTTAAAAGATATTCCAGAGGAGCATAGTATTGATTTGTTCATAGGGAATTTAAAGGATAATATCCAACATGAAGTTCGCCTTTGGGAACCTAATTCGTTGGAGAAGGCATTCAGGTTGGCAAGAAAAATGGAAAGCAAAATTATGGCAACCAGGAAGCCTACCACTCACAACTATAAAGATGGAAGTGTTGTTTCCCTTAGCCTTCCACAACCTATAAGGTTGACACCACAACAATTGGAAGAAAAAAAGCAAAAGGGATTTGTTACAGTTGTGATAGCAAATACACTAAAGGTCATAAGTGTGTTGAGAAGAAATTATTTTACATAGATTGTGAAGAGGAGGAAGAAAATAAATAAGAAACATCAAAAGAAGAGGATATTCACCATGAACAAACCCTAGAGAAATAAGAAATGAATTCGACCATGTCTTGTAATGCATTGGCTGGAATTACCAATGCTTTCCATTCCAATGGGTGGTGTTGATGTTGTACTAGGAGTCCAATGGCTACAATCCTTGGGTACAACAACTTTTAATTTTCAAGAACTTTTCATGAAATTTTGTTTAGAAGGAAAGGAAGTTGAATTAAGGGGTATCACAAGGAAATTGGGAAAGATAATCACCTCTAATGGAATGAGAAAGCTTATAAAGAAAGAACAACGAGGCATAATTGCATAATTATGTTCGCTAGACGTTCCCACATCAAAATCATCTATTTATCTAGATCTCCAAAAAGTCTTGGACAATCATTACAATGTATTTGACACTCCCAAAGACTTCGCACCTATTCATGATCATGATCATGCTATTCATTTGGTTCCAGGAAGTGTTCCTCCAAACATCAGGCCTTACAGATATCCCTATCCCCAAAAGAGTGAAATTGAACGTATGGTTGCATAAATGCTAGAGGCTAGTATAATTCAATCTAGTCAAAGTTCTTTCTCTGCTCCAGTAGTATTGGTGCACAAGAAGGATGGATCATGTAGCATGTGTCCGGATTATAGGGAGCTCAACAAGGTCACTATTAAAGATAAATTTCTCATTCTTGCCATTGATGAATTGCATGGATCAATTTACTTCACCAAGTTGGATCTTCGTTCAGGATATCATCAAATCAAAATGAAGACTAAAGACATTTTGAAAACAACATTTAGAACTCATGAGGGTCACTATGAATTTTTGGTCATGCCTCTTGGCCTTACCAATGCACCTTCTACATTTCAAGGTTGAATGAATTCCATTTTCAAACCCTTCCTTAGAAAATTCCTGTTAATATTTTTTGTTGATATACTACTCTACAACAAGTCTTAGAAGGATCATGTTCAACACGTTGACAAGGTGCTCAAACTATTGGAGGAGAAACAGTTATATGCAAAAAGCTCCAAATGTTTCTTTGGAGTACAAGGGGTGAAATATTTGGGTCATATTGTATCTCATGAAGGTGTTAAGGTTGACCCTAACAAAATTAAATCCATTAAGGAATGGAAAATCCCCACATCCATAAATCATCTGCGAAGATTTCTCGGGTTGACAGGGTATTATCGCAAGTTCATTAAGAATTATGGAAGAATAGCAGCACCTCTAACAACATTATTGAATAAAGATGCATTTTCATGGACTCCAGAAGCAACAAAGGCCTTTGAACATCTTAAAGAGACAATGTGCCAAGCACCGGTCTTAGCTACGCCAAACTTCACAAAAACCTTTATTGTGGAATGTGATACCTCAGGAAATGGAATTGGTGTTTTTTTAATGCAAGAAGAAAGACCCATTGCTTTCGAAAGTCGCCCAATCAAAGGAAAGTATTTATACAAAGCTATTTATGAGAAGGAATTGTTGGCAATACTACATGCACTTAATAAATGGCGACTCTACCTAATGGGAAGACACTTCAAGGTAGAAATGGATCATGATAGTCTTAAATACTTTTTAGAACAAATATTTTCTTCAGAAGAGCAACAAAAATGGGTCACAAAGATGTTGGGTTATGACTTTGAAATCATCTAAAAAAAAGGGAAGCAAAATGTTGTGGCAGATGCACTCTCAAGAAAGGATGAGGATGTGGAAGCAATGCTTTACGCCATTTCTATTATCCAACCATATTGGATAAATGAGGCAAGGGATTAATGGAAGAATGACGAAGAAGTGTGGGCACTCATTCAAAAGTTACAACAAGATCCCAGTATATCTGATACATTTAGCTAGAAAAATGATTCGTTATGGTACAAAGATCACTTATACCTATGTAAGAATTCCCAACTCAA